>QKQZ01006862.1:0-18405 GCA_003595255.1 Solenopsis fugax | reverse complement strand
ATATATGCATATTAATAATTCAAAATATGTATATCAAATTTTTATTATGAATATATAGGATAATGTATTAATTTAAATTGTCAAATTTTCATTATGCAGCTTAAAATATTTTTGGAGATTCGTGATCTTTTATGATTGCATTTTGTCTTTTATATTAATGATACAAATTTCACTTTTTATAATTGATGAAAACTTTATTTATTTTTCTACATGTATTTGTGTTACAGTAAGTAGATTTTATTTTCTAAAAATATAAAGAAGTGCAAAACAACTAAAATATGAATGTTATGTAGTTGAATCTAAGGAAATATTGAAGATAGCTACATGGCTGTGTAGTAGTTTCTCGTATCCAACGTGAAGCAGTTATAATAGGCATATCCAATTTCGTGCCTTTACGAGCAACAAGACTCATTTCCTAGAACGATCCCTTCCGCCAGTTATTTGCGGTAAATAAACGATCGAAGGTATTCCGTTTAATTGTTTCGGTTGTAGCTCTCAGACCACGACACCCGTTTCGCTTTCGAGCCTTCCCATCTTTCTCTTTTCTGTCTGAGCGATCATGAAGCAATCCTATATGTGTAATACATAATACATCATAAAACTGTCGAGCTAACTGTTTTGTCGTTCGTTTTAGATTTTCTTTTTACAAATAGCGTCGAAGGATTTCAAAAAGTTTTGCGAATCTTTTTAACAAATTAAAAAGCTTATTGAGTGTAAAGAATTTACAATTTTGTATAATTTTTTACTCTTATGTTAAATTGAAATTAAATTGCTTCGTTAATACTCAAGGCAGCAAGCATTTAACAAAATTATTGTTACGTGATGCGCTTTTTCGTTCGTCCTCGAAGTTTTTACGAAAGCTCGAAAGCATTGGGACACGGTTAATAAATTTCGAGTGACTAATGGGCACGTTCGTGCAAGCACGCGCGCGAATCTTGGAGGAAGTGCATCCTGCTCCACTGGCGCCCTAGCTGGATCGACTGCAAGCCCGATGGCTAATTAGATATTAACGACAGAATTAGGAGCGGGCGACGAGGTACAGCCTAATGGGATATTAGCCAACAAATTAGGACACTAGAACTGGAAATTAGAAAATTAGTTCGACGCGCTAATAGCACGTGACCACAGTTTCCTCTTGTGAGTCTAGGACGTGTTGATTTTTCACGAGATCGCAATCGTAGATTGTCAAGCCGTACACGACTATATATATAAGTTTCTAAAAACAGAAGACTAAAAATTAAATAGTAATGAAATTATAAAACTCATTTTTTTTATTAAGATTTTACATAGCAGATGTCTAAGAATTAGAAACGTTACAAGCATTTTTCCGATACACGTATAATCGACATATTATAAATAGACATCATAAATCTATAACACCACAATAATTATAATTTAGTTATAACTATTTGCACATCTAATCGAATGAAATACTGACATCTGAAGACATATCTCGCAAAACGATTAAGACCCGAGTGGAAAGCAAAGTCGTTTTATCGATGATATTGAAAGATGGAGAATATTTCTCCTCGGGGGAATTGAGCTCCATTTTAATATTAGGGCACTTTGGTCCTGACTGTCTAAGTCTAAGGGACGGTCCTAAAAGTTAAGTCTCGTAAAAAGCAAAGTTTCGCACGAAAGTTATTCAATCAATATTGTAGTGTGTCGGGAATAAGGAATATCTTTTTGTCAGAAGGGAAAGATCGTCAGAAATCTTACTGAAATAATGTCACACTGATCGTCTAACGACTATCGTGTCGCGCGTTTCGCCGGGTACGTAAATATATTCATATTCGTCAAACTGGGGTTATCGTGATACCGGGCCGGGGGCAGGTACGCCTGATTGATACCTGGTTCGCGTGATTCCCGCGAAAAGGCCCGTCGTACGACAACGCGAATGGCAACGAGGCCAATAACAACGACGATGACAGCGGCGACAGTAACGCTTGAAAAATTGCTGCGCACCGCGGGGCGATCGGTTTTTTAATTTTCTCGCGCAGGCCCGCATCCGCGATAAGCGCCCTTTAAAAAAGAGTGAGAGAGAGAGAGAGAGAGAGAGAGAAATTCTGTGCTCGTTAACGAATTCATGAATTCCGAACGCCCCGCTGCGCCGCTCGGCGATCGTTTGTCGCGTTTGTCGCGTGTTCGATTAATCTATCGCTCCCCCCTCTCTCCCCCCTCTTTCACCGTTCGTGTGTTATTCATTAAAAGTTTCTTGTTTGTAAGCACTCGATTGAATGCCGCGTACGTATGATTTACCTCGAAAAAGGCAAAATTCAGTTTTTCATTGTTACATATGCAATCATTTAATTCGAATTAGCTTCCGGGCATGTGAAAGATAAAATTTCTTTCGCAATGCAGTACAATAAAATTAAAATATTTTAGCCATGAGCACAGTTTGGTGTATACGAAAGAAAATCGTATATTATTTCTGTTATTCACACATGCCCAGTTAGTCACGAATCATCAGGGTAAGGAAATAATAGGATCTTTTCTTGCAGTTTGACGTCACGGCGCCGGCTGTTCGTCCCATAAGAACCGGCGCCGTCCACGTTGCTCTGCTCGAAATTCAATGGGAGTTGTTTAGTATTAGTGGACTTGTTGGTCTCCGAATGGCATCACTACACTTTGACAAATCCCCATGGGGGATATTGGAACGATGGGACAGCACACGGTCCGGATACGTTTGAAATTCCAGAGTGAAGTCCGCAGCAACAGTGGAGGAGTCGTCTGCACAGTGCTCGTTGACCTAAGCCGCGATGCGACTTCCCATTAGGCACGTAGGTGCCTATTCGCCTGTCTCACAGTCGCCTCGTAAAACCGAGACGACCAGCTCCACTGAAATCACCACAGTGTCTCCTTTTTAGGCTCGTTTATTGGCTAACATGCGACAAAACATCTCCATTTGCGTCGTTGTGGAGTTGCCAGTCCATTTAATCCATGATAGATGATTTAATAAAATGATTTTTCGTCATTTATATAATTTACATTAGATATGATTTCTTGTTATATATATAAAAAAAGTAAAGAGATTTTAAATTTAATTTGTAGATGAAAATTGTACAAGATTTTTATTGCATTTAAAAATATAGTTTGCTAAAAAATATTTTTAAAAGAGATGTCATTATAAATTTTTATTTTTCAAAATCGTACAAATTTTTTTTCATGCTATATCTACTGTCAACATTAGCTTTTTCTGCGAGGTTTTTTGAATCGAAACAATTTATTATTATTAATATATTATAAAATTATTATTATTATTATTCGGTCAGTGGCAGTCTTCGACATTACTTCGTATCAAAATATGGCCCGACCAGTCATTAAGGGCACCTAAATTCAGTTCCGGGTCGATTCGAATCACGGCACTTCCCCGCCAACCCTTCGGCACCTTCTCGCGTAAATTCCAGCGCGTATATAAGTCGGCGCGAAGCTAATCATGGGATTACAGATCCGTATCGTGAAGATTGAAGCGAGTATGCCGCGACCACGAGAGCGTTTAGTGGCCTTCGTAATCCGACGATCGATCTCGTAAGCTCTCGAACGAAACAGAAGAAGAAACGACACTGAGCGTTAATTATAGCACTGAAACGCGCAATCGTAGATTTTCTCGTGCCTTTATGAATTAGTTTGCCTTCGTGGGATATTCGACGGATTAACAAGTAGAAATTAAATGAATGTGATGCAGATGCTAGATTTATCAAAATGAGATAAACTTGTAACTTGTAAACAAATTTATATAAGATAATAATTCAAAATTTATTACAATTCTCTAGTAAAATTCTCAGTAAAAATAAAAGAAAAATTTATATCAACTAAGCTAAATATTTTTCATCTTTAGTTATAAAACAAATGTAGGAATTTTATTAAATGTGTAATGTTTATGCAAACAGAAAAAAATGAAAGCGGTATAAAGGACATTAATTAAAATGAAACAATCCTTTTCTTATATCTTACGCTTTAACGTTATTCTAAAACTACATTAATCAAAAGTAGATGAAAAGTGATTAAGTAAAGTGGAGGCGGACATTAAACGATATTTGCGCGGGAAATTAATTCAGAGTTCGACTCAACGTAGCTATTTTCTCATGCGCGTTGTAGTGGAAGATTTTGATTAATCTCCTGGGTATACATGTGCGAGGATTTGCTACTTCTAACGTAACCAGGCATGCTACTTCATTGTTCTTGGGTCCCCATGGGGGAATTGTTGAGGACGAGTGGAACTATGCGAACCAAGAAACTCACCGTCTACCAAGCTCTAAACAAGCTTCGCCGTAATACGCCATAAAAGAAAGAGGACCGCAAAATTCGCCTGATACTTGCGTAAAAAAATTTTACGTAAAGCCGTGCGTGTGTGAAGTGTGTGAATAACTGAGATTTCCATTTCTACGAATTAACACTTGCGATGCGCGCGAATCTTTTTAATTATGGTAATTGAGAAACGTATCCCTCGAGCGTTTTGTTCGCCCAACATTATGGCTTATAAATGCAAAATATTCTGACGATAACCCATTTCGCTAAGCTTCTCCAAGTTCTGGTTAACGAACGTTAAATTGACGAGGCATTTATCTTTCATGCTTCGTTGGAAATAGGAGCGATTTAACAATTGACAACGCTAACGAACACTTGTCAGGCGAGAAAAATTGTATTTAAAGAAGCGTGAAAGATCTAAAATTGAAATAATGATCAATGATAATTATATTCTAATGCTTGCTAAATAGATTAAATTTTAAATTTTGAATTTTAAAAATTTTTAAAAATTCGAATTTAATACGTGCTCTAATTTTGAAAGATCCACATCTCTATTTTTAAAGATAATATAAGTTTAAGATCTACTCCTAATGCCAATATTCATAGTCGTAAATAATTTTCAATCTTTGATTAAAAGCGTAATTAATTACAGATTTATTTATACATTCCTTCACTTATTTTCTTTCAATCGAAGATTTAAAATTATTTACGATTATGAATACTAACCTAAAAGTTTAAAAATTCTCTATTTTAATTTAGATGATGTAGACTTATTGAAACTTAAATGTACGTATTATACATTAAAAATTTTTAAATATTTTAAACATTCTGTTGATGCATTTTTCAAGCATTTTACTTGTGATATCCCACAAAATGAACAGATAAAGCATTTCATTTAACATGCATGCTGTATTTTAACTCAAATTTATCGAAATTTATTTATCGCAAATATTTTAATTCAATTTTATCGAATTTTAAATGACGGATATATTTAATCACACAGTTTTTGCATTTCGTCGAATTTTCGAAATTTTGAGAACTGTGAATTAATTCGACCTGTTCTATTTGCTCCAGTGTTAGTTCACAAAGCGCGCGCGATTCGTATTCGAGTGCTTAAGGAGAGGATCAAGTTCGCGAGCTAGCGATTTCGCTGCAGTTTCGCAAGTAGTTAGTGCATACCACGCCCGGCTCGCGCGGAGCGTTCCCTTGGGGGCGTGGATGACCAACAGTTTAAACAGAAATTTGATCTGTATGCTACCGCAATCTGAAGCTTTAAGCCAACGTCGATAAACATTACATTCAGACTGATGCAGTTTCAGCTGTACGTCAACATTTTCACTATGATATGAGCACGTATTTATAGGGTTTCGGAATTATACCGTTGCTAAAATTAAATTAATTATCATGATCAGTCATTGGAGGAGTAACGCTACATGGAATTAGATACTTCAATTTAATGCTAGTTTGATGAAAATCGAGTAATTGTAGATGATACGAAATTTGATATAAATTGTTAATTTAATAATAAATGAAGTGTAATATGAAAGCTGTATGCATCAGGCTATTTTATTTATCACTTTACAATTCTCACGATATAGGGGAAGGGAACTACCTGTTACGATAAGAATGACTATTATTGCGGTTTGTCAAACGTAACCGTGTTACCAAACAGATTCGCCTATTTTTCAATGGACGCGACAACATGCTCTCTTACTGTACACAACCGCGATGTTTTCAACTAGTTTAAACGGAAATAGAACATCGTTAACTCTGACTCAAAGTGCGACTTCGTGCGCCGAGCACGTAGGTAATTCACTTATTTACCTACTTCAAGACAAAGCGTACCGTAAAAGCGAATCTGCCAAATGGCGCGCGAAATGGAGTGCAAACACGAGCCTTTCAGATCCTTAATCGCTCAGCTCTCGATCTTGCTACGATCATATGGAAAGAACAGTTGGATTGTACGTTACAGTCTATGCGGAATGAGCGGCATGGTGCTGGCTATGGTTGGAATGTCTTATGTGGAATTCCATGCCAAGAATGCTCGATCGCCAGGATTTTGGCGGCGATCGAGAATGTCCCGCCGCGAGATCGAGAGCGATTTAGTGAATCCAAGAGAAGCAGCGCGTATTACAGAGGTAAAAGATTACAGAATATTGGACTAAAAACATTGGATTAATAGCGGGAAAGATATATAAATGATAGATGTGGTAACACAATTTTGAATTTATAATCGTAACGTATGATTTGAAGATTTTATATTGAAGTTATTTTGAAATCTGAAACGTTCACTGAAAATGTAAAAGAATTATTGTAAATGGAAGAAAATTTTGGGATTTTGTAAAATTATTATACAATTAAGTGCTAACCATATAAAATTTAATATAATAATGTTTAGTTACAAAATCGAATATATAATTGTAGAAATTTATCATGCTCAAATTTCAACTACATTACACGATTCGGTATTAATAATCGTCGAAATGGAGTAGTTGAACGTAAATGGACTCATCTAACATATCAAATAATCTTTGGGAAATGAGCCAAAAATAAACGATGTCAGCGTGATTTCTGAGTTGGCACGGGCATGCAAGACTGCTCGTATTTGTTCTTGACAATTCCATTTTCCAGAATAATTGCGATCACATCGGAATGCCTCAAAACGCTGAGGCGAGGATGTGGGCGGCGTTTGGTTAGTTACCACCCCGAAAGTTGAAGCTAAACCACCGACAATGTATCTCGCGAAAACTCGTTAAGCCGAAGTCGAAATGCGATCTCCAGCGACGGGACTTTCCCCATCTTCACAGTGTATCACATTCTACTTCCGGAAAATCGATAATAAACCCCATCATAGTATGACACTGATGACTTGACGCTTTATTGTGCAGACATAACATTGTTGCAAAGTTGTCATTAATTGTAATGAAAAACCAGACAAGCATAGTGAACATGTATTATGTAAAGTTTAAAATTTATTTTATCGTAGTTGTTAGAAAACAGACATTTCTAAGTTGACATTCTGATAAATTTTAAACTGTATAAATAATTTAGTACAGAGTCTCTAAAACTTGTGCGAATTGCGATCCATTTTTTAAAACGGCAAACATCCATGACCCATCTATCTTTAGAATATAAAAAAAACGCGGGAAAGAAAGGAGTGTCACTTGATAATTTATATTATTTTACTCTTCCTACTTTTTAATTTTTTATTTAATATAATTTTATAAATTTATTTCTCTATTACATAATGATAATACATAATAAAGATGTAAAGAATGTGTTTATTTCCTATTTCTGATAATAAAAGCTTTGACGACATCGACATCGGAATTATTTTCATGCACAAAGAGTTTAATAGCTGTAGTGCATTTCAAATTTTGGTTTGATTTCTATCACTGAAAAATGGTTTGACCCACCAAAAATCGATTCGCCAATAGGTCGCGACCTACAGTGGGAATTTCTCATCTAACATATAATTGTAATCAACTTTTTTTTATAACATTAATTAATATAATTTTTTACTGCGTTGATAAGTACTTAGAATTCTTTTAAGATAAACATTTTTTTTAAGTTAATTGATATATTGCAATTCGATATCTTGTACGATTTAAAGAACAAATGATACAATCGCTTGCTTTTGTGGTTTATATAAAAGTTATCGCACAAACATCACACAGCGGTTATTGAGAATCGCGAGAAGGAGGTTACATCGTCGCGTTTCGCAGGGAGACAACGAGGCAGAATCTCCGAGCCCGCAAAGTTGCGATGTAACTACGCGCGTGAGATACACGATGGAAGTTGTTCGTGACTGTTCGAATGGTCTTTCTAGTTAAAATGTCGTCACTAAGAGCGACACGCGCAGTTACACACCGGCGAACCTAACGGGGGTTCGCCAGAACAACCCCCATCTCTAACCAGAAAGCGACTTAACTCTGTTGCCGAGGTGTGTCGACCTCGTACGACCAATTTGCGACACTTCGAAATGGAGTCCGCCAAGAAAGAGCCTTGAACTCGTCCAATTTTACGCGACCCCACGGAGAAATTAAAGAACAATATCAGGCGAATTGTTCCATCTTTGAGAATAAACGTGATTTCTTTCACAATTCCGTTCATTGAGTCTGTCATTGATCTCTAGATGAAGAAACTTCTATGCAGCATTGAAACGGTATTAATAATTCAATCATTTTTTGCTTGTTATTAAAACAATCCATTCTTGGCGTTATTGTAGATGATGAATCCGATTTAATTGTTAATAGATTTAATTGAGCCAAATCAGTTATTTAAAAGCACGATTTCAGAAAAGACTCATCATCCTAAAAAAATGCATCCACTGTGCTTGCAAATTAATCTTTTGCTTCCCCTGCGAAGAGCTAATTATTTTTAATATCGTTAATGATATATGTTAATTGCAAAAGTAGTTATATTAAAAAATTCGTGTGACGTTATTAAAATAGATAGTCGAGATATTATATTATACAGAGACTTCTAAAAAGTATTCTATAGGCATATTAGAGTATATTAAGAATTTATTTATAAAAATTGAGAATGAAACATACAAAGATCGAATGTATCAATTGTAATCCTAATATTAGTGATGCAATATCCAGAAGTGGATTTCGTTATAATCTATACAAATCCGTCAGTAGCCGCATCGTTTATGCGCTATTAAGCTGAATCGATTCGCGCATACGATTATTCATGAAGATAAGGGAAGATAATAAAGATAGTAAAATTTTAAAGAACTGCATTTATTCGTGTGTGAATCAATTCAACGTTTCCAATTGACAGTAAGCGATAAAAATATCACTCACAAAAAATTAATTGGATCTCTCTATGCACAAATCTGTAAATTTATGAAATACAATATTCTCGTTTTATGTTAACACTGGTACGTAATTGAAATTGTTATTAATTTATTGTAAATATTATCAATTATTAGTCTATTTCATTGATATTACATATCACATATTGATATGATAAATATAACAGGGGACTCATATAAAACATTAAATATTAATTGTCTCATATTAACCGATTAAAAATATAGCTAATAAATGTCAGCTCAATTTGCTTTAATAATTTATGAACTAAATATGATTACATTATTTCTAATCACATCATTAATTTATTAATGGCATTATTAATTCGTAAATGTATTAAAAACTTTTTTAGTTTCTTATAATTATTATATAAATGCTTTAGTCATTTTTACGTAAAAGTTATCTAATTAAAATATCTTTAACAATCTTCTTTGATTAATTTTAAAGAAGATACTTAAATATATTTTTGATCTTCATAATGATGTATCTTAATTAACCAAAGTATTTAACTATGTGAAAGATTCGTTCGACGATTTTAAAAATAATTAGTTCAATGCAGGAGAAGCAAAAGATTAATTTGGGAGTTTGGGAGACTCGCTCTTTTTTTAGCACGACAGCGTCTGTGTCTTTCGAAGTCGTGCCTTTGAATAGCCGATTAGTTTGGCTCAATTAAATCGCCGTAAACGGATTCAGCATCTGCGACAATAGAACCCGAGATGCCTCGTTCGATTGAGCGTGCGGATCTCTTTTGTGGATAGATTGCTGCCCCCATCTAGAAATACTTCTTCTTATAGTCCTTTATACTCTTTATCCCGGTTCCCGGAAAGTTTTCCGAAGAGTTACTTTCCCTTCCACCGTCCGCGCGCATTTAATCCCCGTTTCGATCCGGACGAAGCTTTGTCGTTTTCGAGAAAAAGGATAAAGCGAAATCGGACGAATGCTTTTTGAAAAGACAAAAAAGTAAGAGAGCGGGTTTGTTACTTAGTTAATTTAAAAAAAATTTTTTTATCGTAATTATTACATAGTACAATGTGTGTACGATGATGTTCATACCGTTTTTGTAATTATATTTAACATATGACAGAAGTATTTATGTCTTGATAAATAAATTTAAGGAGAAAAATAAATTATTTAAAACATTGAATATAGACGATGAAACTTTTCGATGTATTTGACACGTAACTTGTAATTCTTGAGATTGGCTTTAATTTTTCATCCAGAAAAATTTAACTCTAACCCCCTGTTTTTTCGCTTTCTTATACTTTTTGTTTCTCAGTTGCGTAATAAATTCATGTAATATGATTTTAATTAAAGGTTTACCAGCTTTGTAAATACGCAATACGGCGACTTGGTCTGCTCATGTCGTAGTTTCTATATAATTTGCATAGCTTATCATGCGCGCTGCAAGTGCAGTGATATGAATGTCCTTTCCCTCAGCTTGTCCCTTTAATCCTTGCAGTTGCACTCCGAAGTTCTGCCATAACGTTGGAATAGCCAAATAAGTTCTTTGATAAATGTGCAAAGTATTATAGCATGTCATGCGTGGATAATATTGAAATGTAGTACAGTATTAATACACTGCGGACGTATTGAGAAACGCATACTAAATGTGCTAATTCTCTAGCTATCTCTGATGTAGCTATTTGAATTTTGACATTGATCCGAAGAACGCGGGTGGAGAACTTTGACACGTATATCCGCACGATTATTATCTTTTATCTTTCGTTGTGTCTCGTCTCGTCTCGTTCGACCGTTAATCACGGACGTCTTGTCACGCGCGCTCGCGCGCGTGCGTTCGTCAAAGCTGCCTCCTCTTCGCGCGCGTATGAGCGTCGGATGACCTTAATTAAGCCCACGACGAAGAACACTGGCACGAAATAAACCGCTTTGTACGTGAGACGGAAACACAAGTCGCTTCTGTAAACGTCACGACACCCGTTGCAAGCGGCTTTATAATCGCAACGTTAAATACGCGCAGTTAGAGGATAATGCCGGGCCCATTAAATATTTACGACGTGTATTTTGTTCGAGACTGAAAATCCACCCTAATTAGCACGTGAGATCACAGATTGGCGTTTGTTAAATGATGAATATCATTTTTCGCGTTCGTTAACTCTCTACGTTATTCGAATATTTTGGAAATTCTCCCGCAGAAGCTAGAAATGTGTTCTTTTAAACTCAATCGATGATCATTTATCTTATTACATAAAATACGAAAGAAAAGATGATTGACTATTTATAGGAAGAATCTCCTTTTCGGAGCTTATATCGATCACGAACTTAATGGAAAATTGATAGAATTGAGATTTCTATTTTCTTCTGTACCAAGATCTAGGGAATTTAATTATAAAACAATCCTTGGAAATAATGATGTGATTGTTAGTACGAAATTTTACACTTAATTTTATAGAATGTGACAAATATAATATCAAGTTACACAAAGTGCATTACTTTTTCATTTATACGTTACAAGCGAGAAAACTGTGATATATACGAATTTTTTATTCTACTCTCTGTTATCAGCAATAATAAATATACAATTAATAAAAAATAATCTCTCGTTGGCTTACTATTTATTTATTAAGATGATATGATATTTTAAACGTTCACTTGCACATGAGATTCTAAATAGAATTTTTCTTTAATTAACGCAGATTCAATTTTATGAGCCACTGACGAGAGTGAGTACTTATTTTTATTCACTAGCTAATTATGGTTAATTACGTGTTTAATGTGAAAGTGATATGCGGCCACCAATGTCGGTGAAACTCGAAAGCTCTCCATAATGAAATTACTACCGAAACTAATAAATCCTCCTAAAATTTTAAGCGGATCATTGAAACTGCGTCGGTGAAGTTTTCCTAATTACTACATCGTAATTAACATCATGCAAATCTGCTTGGCAGATGCCGATTAAATCTTTTTCTCCTCTTATCATCTTATTGTTACTGACAATAAAACAAACCCATATTATTAACTATTTTTTAAACTTTGTGTATTGATATAAGGTCTACTACATTTTACCATACTTTTTTATAATTATTAGTATGTAGTTTACCAATTTGCATAGACTAGTAACATTTATTATTTCTTTAATTCTTCCTCTCTTTCAATAAAAGTAAAACACGAAACGCAACATGTTAACTGTGAAAATAAAATTGATGATACTGTAAATATAAATATGCTGAGATAAATATTGGTCGATTATTTCTAACTCGCTCATTGAAGATCTATTGATGTTTTACATTTCTATTGATGTTTTAATCGTCTTTTCTTTTAATAACCATTTTTATTGTTTTTAATAGAAAAGTGGAAAACTCCTTCGTAGAACGTTAAATGTAAAGAGTGCAATCTGCATCTTAAAGTCTAGATACACTTTGCATTTTAATACAATTCGATCGTGCGAGAAAGAAAAACTGAATTTGTATTAATTCTAAATAGTATATTTCTGGACAACATATTTATTCTATTAATATTATATCAATAAAAAATCTCAGACTGCAAACTTCGATTTTTTATTTTTATTTATTTGACCAATGAAATAACAAAAATTAATACGACTTATATATAACTTGCACTTGCATTGTAACGATATTTACTTATTTCTAAACAATTTTAGGCAAAAATAATTGTTATTACATTTATTTTGCAAGTCTCTCTTATATATTTACATACATTAATTTTTTAATAAAGTTCCTAAAATTTAATCACTTTGTTATAATTTATAAACTTTTTAATTGCATATAATTTTTATGTAAGCTGTAATTGGAATACACTCAACTAACATAAAACAAATGTTGAATTTAGATTTTATTAATATTTTTGAAAAAAATATTTTAAACAAACAATAATAAGAGATAGGTTTTAAAATACGATTTTGTGCATTTATTTCTTTTGCGGTCCCCAGTTTATAATATATCGATATAGTTTTATTTAAAAATACACGTACATTTCGCTTTAAAAATATTGTCTTCAAAAATAGCGTGGATTATCGTTACGATAAAACGATGTTACATTTCATAAATGAATACTATTGCTGCGGTTCCATGTCCGAAGCTCATATCTAGCCGTCGGCCGTTGAAAGCTCATTCAATTAGGCAAATCAATTAGGTGAGTGAGGAACGAGATATCTGCATATGGATGGAAATGTTTCGTCACCCAATGTATCGATAACATATTGCATGCATATTCTCTTTAATAGATCTATTCCATTTATTATTAAATGAATACTAATTAGTTTGGGTAATCCTTTTCCAGTTGAAATCATATCACGACAGTTCGAGTTAGGCCAGTATTATGTTGGAATAGTGTAACACAAAAAATGAGGAACAAACATGCACATAATATTGATTAAAACTAAACGTAGAACAAATTCATATTTTAATTACTTAATTATTTGTTTATCATTCAGATCCACAATTCTTTAGAAACGTGAGAAAATTATTTTGATCGGCAATTATCAGTAATTTCTTTTAAATTGATTTCAGCTATGGAAAAAGTTGGGAATTATCGATGACATATCATATTAGATCTCATATCACATTTGTTTTTCTTCTGTTTTTGTTTAATTTTAAATTCTATTTTTACACGATAATTGATACGTTAACACTCGATTGCCTCAGATGTTGTGAATAAAATTATCGAGCTACTGGCTTTATAATTTGACTGTATTCCCGTTTGCGGCGTTTAATTTTGCAACGATGAAAAGCGCCGGTACACGACAAAACGACGATGACAGGTATTTCGGGCGAGAAATTGATTTTGCAACAAGTGAAAGCTTTTCTCGCTACTGGCCGGAAGCGCGGTTCACTCGGAATTATACCTCTTCGATGACGGAGTCACGCCGTCCGCGGTTCAACGGACCGCTCGACTCCATGCATCAATTTCCTGCGGACCTCCATTTTTTCGCCACTCGCTTTTATTTTATTTTATTATTGACGTCGCCAACGATCCGTCACTGTCGCCGATCCCGAAGAGCGCGACGATCGCGCGGAAAATAATGCGCGCCGACAGCTTTGCCCTCTTCCTCGTTATCGATGCGAAATTCCATGAACTATGAAAAATCTCCATATTATCTAAATCCGCATTAGTGCGGAAACTCACTAAAACCGGCTAAAAATGTTTGATCTTTTAGGAAATACACTGCATTACTAATCGTAACGTTAACTTGTATTTATTAGCCAGTGTTATTTTCATGCATTATTGCTTTTCACAATCTTGTGGGCACAACACATTAAATATGAAAAGTCATGATGAAGTGCAAGAATTACGAGAACGTTATTTTTCTCATTTTATTTGTGATTATGTTCTTGTGAAGTTGTACGTAGGATACAATAATTGCATAGTTGAGTGTTTTCTATAAATATACATCGTGTAGACCGATATATATTGCAACCATATTTACATGTATCTAGTGAATGTTAATTGTCAATAAAGTGGGTATTAATAGTTATCTATCACACTAACCATGTATTGATCCAGTTTCAGATAGCTTATTTATGCAATGAATAAATTAGGTGTTTTGTTTGGGACAAATTAATTGTTTAGTTCTCTTCGAAAATTCCTTTGCGTAATTTGTACGTTGTGACTAAAAGCGATTACGATATAATTTAGATCTTTTTATTTAAGAAAATGCTCTATTTTTTAACAATATAAAAACTATTTTAGAATTATACATTATATTATACATGTATATAATAACATATATATATAATATATTAATATATATGTGTTAATATATATAATTGTGTTATATAATAACATATGTATAATTACTATTATATGCATTAACAATAATATATATATTCCTCAGTTTCTGTTTGATTCTTGCTGTAATAATTGTTCACGATGTGACGCTGATAAAGAATGATTTAGTGTCGTAATCCAGATTAAAAAGATGGATTTGTTCGGTTTTGATAGGAAACTCTTCAATTGTGCCAAATTGTTTAACGATTCAAATAAAGTATAAATAAAGAAATATTTCGCTGTAATTTTAAAAGGGTTAACAGGTCGCAGAAAACATAAATGCGTTTTTTGGAGAAATTGTAATCGACTGATGCGGGACAACATTAGTCATCTCTTATAATTATGATGGGTCACGGAAAGCCTAGAACTCAAAAAGAGGGAAACGTGCCGGCGCTTCGAATCGGCATGAAATTTATGCACAAACTTTCGCGGCGTCCGCGCCGCTATAAATCGTCGGTGTCGAGATGCCATCGACGGAAGGGAGGATCGAAAATTTCCCGGAAAAATGGCGTAAACTTTCGAGAGGCTCTTTATCGCGACTTCGTCCTCGTTACTGTTTAAAAAAATTTGCTTTATCATTAATATTTCTTGTTGAAACAACATTGGACAAAAACAGTGTATTAGTCATTTAATAAAATACATTAAACGGAATACATTAAACAAGCTGCATATGTGAGCTATAAACTTTCATTGAATAACAGTATTAATAATTTAAAAAAATACATAATATGAACAATGCATAAAAGTAAATTTTATGTTTACATTAAATATTTAATGCATTTAATATATTTATTATATTAATGGGCAATAAAATTGCACATTAAAAATTTACTTTACGTTTTTAGAAAAAAGAGAAAAATATACACACAGTACGTAGGAACTCTTTAACTTCTGCGTATTGATCATTTTTATAGTAATAATATAAGTTTCTACTTTCCTCTTGTCCAACGAAAATTCAAGGAGTAACTAGGCGAATTATTAGGAAGGGTGGAGTAAAGGTTGATCTCCATACCTCTGATGGAGCTATTTCCAATTTTCTGGTTGCCTGATCCGGCCTATATATAATCAGATTGTCGTTGATATATCATCTTCACATTATAATTATTCAAAAGTTTACCGATCATCGACGCGAAACGGGTCGCCGAAATATTTGGTTTGCAAGGAAAGTAAAGCAGATTGAGAAGAGCTTATATTTCCGAAGTAAAATAATCCGTTAATTAATTTTTCTCTTTCTAACATATACGTTCGAATAGCTTTTAATTACTTATTTCATCAAATATGAATTGATTAGGAATAAGAGAATTCTGAATATTTGATTCAATTAAACTCGATGAATATACTTTTGTTCTGCAGATTTATATTAATTTATTTAATCAATTTAATTAAAATAGAAAGAAATATATTTAATTTTGACGTGATTCAATTTTGTTTAATAAATTATTTCATTTGAAAAGATATTGAGTATTTTTGTAATAACAAAGTACATAAAATAATATTGAATTTATTCAACACTGAATTTATTATACTACTAACTTTGTATTGTGATAATATTTCATGTATTCGACATAAAAAAAATTTAAATTTGATTCCGTAATTTTTTAATTTCTATTGCTTAACTAGAGAAGGAGCTATGACATGCTAGTGATAGCTGTCGATCGAGATCTTCCGGGTTTTCTGGGTGATTTTTCATGCCAGCCAAATACGGACGACAATTTTTCAGGCCACTATAAAACTGAAATTTCTCACGCCCTCCATCTACCGCTTCGGCCGATCCGGAGCGATCAACGCCGATATTCGCGTCTCTTTTCACGTCAGCTTCGCTTTGCATCCTTAGTATCCCTTAAACTTTCCGACATTTTTCCGGCGAGAGGAATGAATCCACTCGGATGACGATGATGTAGGACGAATCGGCCGGTTGCCAAGGGTTCCATTAAACATGAGCAGCGTAGGAAAAAAATAGAGTGGAAGAGTTATAGAGTGAACGGTATATGAATTTTTTTTGTTGAATAAATTTACTGTGAAAATATTTTTATAAGATTAGTAAATTTAATAATTTTTATTACGCATGAAAAAAATGTATAGAAAATGGTATTTTTTATTTATATCTGATGGTATTGATCTTCGGATTTCTGGCGGTATTCAATCGTAAAAAAGAAAGTTTAAATTTTCTACATCCTTTTCTCCAAAACGCAACTATTTTTTAAGCAACATGATCAGATACATGAATAACATTATCTTTTAGTCGATATGTAAATCTTAAGAGGATATAAATATTCTTCTTAATATATAAATCAATATCTCGAGTGGAAATAAATATTTCGTATAAGCTCTGTAAGGAAAGGAATTATTAAAGATATTATTGGGATATTTATTTTTTAGCTGCCGATTGATGTTGATACGGATGTGTCATGCTACTGATATATTTAGTAGGAATCGCCGTTAAACAGCTTATCGAAAACCATGGATCGAAGACAATCTTTTTCATGCGCTCGTACTGCGTTGAAAGTGGCTTGGTGATCGCGGCAATTAGGATACCGTGCACGCGTCCCATGCGACACTAATTGCGCTTAAGTAATCTAATGGCGATACGTGATAATTTGCATACGTGTAATGCCTGCGTCGATCCATGGACGGCGCGCATTTAGTATCAGCGGCCGCGCGATCGAACTCGCGCATTTATGATGCTTTTATCTCACGGCAGCTCCACGAATGCATGCCTACACGACACGTTTAACGCGCGTGTAGCGTGTCTCTAAAAAATATATAGTATGTGTCAAGCTGACTGTTTCTCATTAGCTTTTTCGTTTGCTTTTTTTTTGTTACGGTACATGTTTAATGGTTAGCTATTATTTTTCATACCTTAATAATGTCTAATAAATATTATAGGGGAGAGTGGGGTAAATCGGACCTAGTTGCAGTTCTTGCTCTCTATAAGACGCAAATAAAGTCCGATCATAAAACTGAAGGTGTCGTTGGAAAGATAATTTAATTCCCTTCATTTTTGCTTCAGACCATTTTGACGTATCTCTCATCTGTGTTGAACTATAAAGGAAAATGTAAAAACGTTTTTTCCTGTCCGATTTGGAACTACGGTGCCAAATCGGACCACCCCCTGGTACAAATCGGACATTCTTATTTTTATGGATTTTAGATAGAATTTTTTAATGTATTTTTGTTAGAATTGAGTAAAAACGAGTAATTTGGCGGTCAAGCATGAAAATTTTACTCAGAAAAGAAATTACTGACAGTTTATATTATTAGAATTGAAATTAAAAAAAACTCAATTGAGCTGAGTCTGATGACTCATGATATTTTACTGATTTAATGTTCCTTGGACCAAATCTGGTCGGCTTAATGATTTTCCATTTTTTAAATCGAGAACAGCAAGCTGAAGTACTTGTATTTCTATTGTGTCTGTTTTTTGTTTATAAGTGCGGCCCATTTTTCATTAAAAAACCAAAAAAAAAACACAAACATAAATCGTGAAAAGGTTTCCTCCTATGGCATACACGAGTATATGTAGGTGTCCTATGTTGAAATAGGTCATTTTTTCGTACCAGTTAAAAATATCAAAAATAATTAAATACTATAA
>QKQZ01006859.1:0-47496 GCA_003595255.1 Solenopsis fugax | reverse complement strand
TTTAAAACAAGTTATGCTAAAAAAAAATCGAAAGGTGATATAATTTTGGCCGGTACTGTATCTTCTATCAATTGCTTAAATGTAGCTGTTCGTCGAACCAAAAGTTTCCGTAAATACGATCTACTTTTCTCTCTCTTTCTCTCTCTCTTTCTCTCTCTTACGCTTCATTCTCTTATAACGATGCAATTACGTCTACGACAGTGTTCTTCGACCAGCATCCCTTTCCGTTCCTTTACTCATCGCGGCCCAATCGTCCTCGTGCTCATTAAGCAGTTTCTTGCACCCATGAATCGCGATGGCCGTGTGTACACACCGATGCACACCCGCCTTACGTTCACGCATACGCATACGCACGTCGGATCATTCGCCTCGCAATTGTACAGCGAATTTGCATCTAACTGCAATTAAGAACGGTCTCGGAACGAGGCAAGGAAATGGCGAGGCGAGATCTGGCCTCCCGTAGAAATGAGAGGAGCGGCGAAAGAAGCGGTCACGAGGAAGGGCGACGCTATATTCGGTACGCACGTGGAGCGCAATCCTATTTCTCGTTTTACGGTTTTACATAGCGACATCGTACACGCGACGAGCTCGGGACACATCCGGATGATAGTAAATCCGTTTAATCGCTGATTGCGCTGGACTAATGTGCTCATGGTATATGAGTCATTCGTTTCGAAAGAACGGCCGAATATATATTCTAAAGATCTTATCACGCACGTACACGCGAAATAAGATTATCGTACTTTTCACCGCCATGCATCTCGCATATATTAAGTTATCGAAATCTGTGGCGCGTAACGTATTACGCATAAAAAGAACGTATGTGTCGCGAAGAGAGAGAGAGAGAGATATTTTATCAATAATTACGGCGCGATAAATAAAATTTCTTCGTACAAATAGCCGTGCATCATTACGAGCTAAAATCGTCAATTTTCATTTAAATTATAGTTATCTGTACTGATTAAATGATTAATCGTAACGCGTAATGGGCGCTACTTATAAATAGCTTGATTTATAGGCACCGCGCCACTATGCGGTTAGAATGTATAAATCACAGCTGATAAATATACATCGCGCATAATTTACCGTTTATAGTCTCACAGGCGTGCATAATCTCTGCGCACGTTCTATGAACGGAAGTCTCGTGTACTTGAGATTTTTTTTTTTTTTTCATCCTGAGCGCGGCGAGACGTCGCAGCGCGATCTTACGTAAATGAACACGATCGTTCAATGAACGATGCGTCCGTGGGACGGAGAGAAGCGAACGGGATAAGGCGGTAGAAGGCAGCGAGAGAGATCGAAGGGACCGGAGAGAAGGGAATGATCCACGAGCCGAGTTACCGTTGCGCCTAAGTGAAGCCGATACGAGAGAAAGAGAAAGAGAGAGAGAGAGAGGGGGGGCTGTACCTGCAGTAACGCTGCGTTCGCAATAACAAAATCGTTATTCCCCAGTCTCGGAAATCTCAGAAGAGAGAAACGGAATATAAAGTTGCGGCTGGATGTTCGGGTCCAGTAAACTCGGGCATAATCGTCCTGTCGGCGTAAATTTAACCTTCGCTCGTAAATAATGCGAGGGTAGCGCGAACGGAGAAAAATGAAAATAAGAGGCGAAAAGGGAGGCGGGCAGGAATCGGCAGGATATGTTCCCGCGCGGTCAATTAAAACGCATGGCCCCGACGACGAGAAACGTAGTAGTTGCATCCTGCGCTCAGGAAGGCCAATCAGAATCACCTCTGCGTTAGAAGTAACAGTAACTAAACGTTTCCGTTTATGCCTATTGGAGATAGCATCGCATTTTTAAGTGCTACCTCATTCCCGACCGAGAAGAAAATTCTCACTGCTGTTAATCTTTAGTGACAGAAGAAAAATCCCTCCCCGTTCGAGGGAGCTTCCGAGCGCCGAGTGTTGGACGAATCTCTTTCAAATCTGCCGTACAGTAGTCCGCGGAATCTCACCGTAACGACGTTTTTCATTCGTTCGCGGAAAAAAACAGGATGATTGGCCTTTATAGAAATCTGGTGGTGCCAACCAGATTAAATAGTAAAATATGGAACGATTATTCATGTGGTTGCTTGAACCGCAGTACAATGATTGACTTGTATTGGAGTAATGATGGTATCTGGTTGCAACAATCAGACTGTTTCTTGAATATTCAACCACGAATGTTTTAATGACAACTGCATCATTTGATTGATTCAGACAAATTATGTTGATGTGGTATGAAGATTAATGATTGTTATAGCTCGTAGGCTATTGCAAATGCAACCGTAAAAATAGTTACTATTACAATTTCTATTATAATTATAATAAATAGATGTTTTAGTAATATTTTTAATAAAAAATTCGGAAACTTAAAAATTCCAAAAAATCTTATATTTATATGAAATTGTAATGCATGTACCACAATTCTATAAAGTGCATTAAATAATACAAAGTATCAGATTTCTTCGGAATTTTTGAGTTCCTAAATTTTTCTTGTGAATGAAGTTGTGGGATATGTATGCACATTCCAAAGTAGAAGAAATATACAGAAAAATATAAATCATTTTCTGGTGAAATATGAACGATTAAGAAATTCTGAGTAAAACTATTAGACTTATGTATTTAAGAAATACATACACCAGAAATTTTGACAATTTAGGGCTAGTAGTTTCACAACCTCCGATTAATTTAATCACCTGATTTTTCTATTGGAATTAACCAATCACATTTATTGTTAAGAAGAATTAATTAGAAATAACCAATCACGGTCGGTTGAGTTAACCGGAGATTATGAAACTAGCCCTTAGACTGAATTCTGGTGACTTCACTTCTCGAGTCACTTTTGCTTTCTAAAATTGCTGCTTTATACAATAGTATGTCACCACGATCGATGCCATGAACTTTACAGGTAGATAGCTTATGCTTAGTAAGTGATCTCCTAACTAAGTTGTGATTGTCACAACCAGATCACGTGTAGCTACATTGATGCAGTTGACACATCAAAGTAAATAAATCATACCTATCATACAAAGATAACTAGGATGATGTAGCCAATATCAACGTTTACAACTAAATATTTCTGGCTATGTAAACTATATATATATTTTTTTTTTTCGTGTCCTGGAGCGCGAGAAATACCTTCGCATACGAGCGGGCTGACTTTTCTCTGTGTCCTCGCGTCGTCGCGCCGGTTATTGACTTGGTCGTTTAACAGTAACCGCTCTTATCCGCGAAATCTGCGGACCGCGCGCGAACGTCGGTGACGAACGGCGGCGTCACGGGGGGACGTATCGCAGCCGGAAGTCATCGCGGACGTAACTGAAGTTTTATCGGCCGTTTCTTCCAAGGACGGTAGAGGCGCAAGAAATATATCGACGGCATCACCCGAGTGGCATCCCCGTATACCGTTGCCGATAGCCGCGGCGCGTACGCGAGCGTCCGTCTCTCCCGTATTTTCAACGCACCGAACGCGTCATCCGTTTGTGCCGCGTCATTTTATTTCCCCGCTGTTTTGTAACGCCGCTTTTGTGACGAACGACGGCGTGCCGTGTCGCGTACGCTTCCCCCGCAGACTTTCCTTGCGGCATGGCTTTTGTCCCGCGCGTTCCGTGATGCCGAAAAGTAACGCTACATAATTTATTCCGTTTATTTGTCAAGAATACATGTACCGATATCTGCCGGCTGACTCATCTCCCTGTCACTTCGCTCCCGGAATCCCGCGAGCGGCTGTTCACGTTGTATTTCTTCCCCCCCCTCCTCCCCTTTTTCTTTCTTTTTGCCGTCCGTTGTTTATCGGGGAATGTTCACGGGTTCCGCGAACGGAATTAGACCGACGACGTACCGCAAAGTCTCTCGCCGCGATCGATCGCCCGCACGTTAAATCTGGCCTGGATACCCCACGAAGAATTCGCCGCTAATGACGATACCGACCGTGGAATTCCGGGGCCGAGAATCGTACTATAAATCGGGCCCCCCCCCCCNNNCCCCCCGGTCCCTGACTCTCCGAAGACGCGCGCGGTAGGGAAATGTTTGGTCACGCGTGGTTGCGGGCGGCTGAAACGGTAGCAGTTGAGAATAAACGATCGCTGCTCCTCTCCTTCTGCACTCTACCCTATACCGAATCCCGTGTCGATTTGCATACTCGAATCCGTTAACTCTTTCGATTCGAGCCGTCTCTTTTTTTCCCTCGTCTCTTCGTTCCTCCGTCTTCGTCACGCGACAAATAATCCCGATTATCGTATCGAGAGTGACTCGGGATGAAGTGGGGTAAGGGAGGAAAGAAGACGGTAGTGGATAATCCTCTAATGCATGTACAAATCCGATAACGACCGTCGCAATGTCGTTATCCGCGGTTACCACGCGGTCGTATCGTAATAACTGCTGGTAGTAAAAGCTAACGCAACGATCCGCATCAATTACCGCGGCAAGAAGGTGTTAATGCCGAGATGAAGGGAAACATTTATACTACCGCGGTGCTATTAACCTTGCTGAAAAAAACCTCCTCCCTCGTCTAAAGCCGCTATGCTGAGCAATCGATTTTCTTGTGGTTTTTATTATTCGCTTCATAAACACGTTATTTAATATTGTAGCTTTTTCTCTCGCTCTCCCTCTCTCTCTCTTCTCGGGAAATTTATTGTCTTCTGCAAATAGTCGTGTGTGTTTCATATATTGATAAGTCTTAAAATGCCCAACACTATATATACAGCCTCGGCTAAAATTATAAGGCACCTTATATAATATTTTTTAAATACTTTTAACTGGAAGGATTTAAACAGCAATTCAAGTGTGAATTATTCTTTGTTTCAAGAGCCCTTTAAATTTATGTACACAGTAAGAAATTGTGCGTCCATATGTTAAAATTTTCTTGTGTTACCATGTTTTGATTACTACTTCAATGTAAAATTAACATACCACTGATATGTTATTATTTTTATAACATTTTCATGTGTTACATTTATGTCAACTTTATAAATTAACACTTTATGTACGTCTCTTAGGAATGGAATATTATTTTGAGTACTTTTAACACTATTATTTCAAATAATCAACATGTCTCAAAGTTAATTTAACATGATTATTTGAAGATTTACTTCAACGTCTTTTAGAATGTTAAAAGTACTCAAAATAATATTCCATTTTTATGAGATATTTTAGATAACTGAAGAATTATGTTAAAATGAATTAATATTTTCATTCATATTATACGAACGAAAATGTTTTATTAACATTTCCTATGAGTTATTGTAACTACTCTTCCATAGTAGTTTTACAAAAATAAATGTTAAGTATTGTGTCAATTACTTAACATTTTTAATTTGTCAATAAATAACACGATGAATAAGAGTTATTTTAACTTAAAATTTAGAGTGGACTTTCTGAGACGTGCAAAAAATGTTAAAATTAACATTTTATTTTTTACTGTGTATATTGCTAGGAATCAATTTGAAATAATACTGATAAAAAAAATTCAGACCTAATTAATAATTTTGGCCAAGTATACATATAACGTTATTTAAATCACTCCCGCCTAATAACAATTGTTTTAATTTATCGGTAACAGAATAACACTTGCAAAATCACTTTTCAAAAATTTACTAAAGGTTTAATTAAGGTTTTAGATTCACCATGTACGTGTATGTTTCAGTTAAATGTATAAGTCATTGCACTATTATTTGAATACGAGAAATTGTTTATGTCTGACTCCATCTAGAGTATGAAAGATGATATAACAGTATACGTATGCTTACATATAACGCTTCTATGATTAATGATGCATTCATATAAATACAGATGTCCCTTTACTTACGATTACTTCGACTTACAAATTGTCGGACTTATGACAATCGGTATGAGTGATCAGAGTAGTGTTATTTTTTAATTATTGTAATTAATCTGTATTTAAACTGAGTATTAATTTTTTTGATATTATATTAAGATATACATTTTTTAAAAACAGTTTTATCTTTTTTTTTTTTAAATCAAAGATTACAATAACTTTTAGTAATAAAATAATTATTTTGCGCGAATAATGTATTTATATAAACTAATACTAATAATAAATCAGTTTATGTATATGTAACGGCAGTTTGACACTCTTAACTAATTGTAAACTATATTGTTATTCGATTTATGATCGAAATCTGGAATGTAATCTCATTGTAAATAGAGAGATACCTGTATGTATATATATCATATAAATATTGTAAGTATATACTGTTACGTAATCTTTCATATTCTAGATGGAGTCAGATATGAATTGTATCGCTTATGTATTTCGCGATTGAAGGATAATTCCGACGGATTCGACGGAAAATAAACGAACGTGAACCGTTGAGGGACGTAAACCTAGCAAGGCACGAATACAATCGATTCGTTAAGCCTGATCGGGCTTATCCGTTACCCCGTAAAAATATCGCGAAGATGCATAGTACTGTTTGCGTTTGAAGAAATGAGAACGTTTGCGTTAGAACAGTGCAGTGCCATTACGCAGAGCAGCGAAGCATGCGTCGCCGATGGTTTCCAAGAAATTTGCTTTGATAGATCGTCTCTTTGGGAACTGAATCATGTTCGACTCAAGGAAGCAATAGATCGCCCGTATGACTCGTATACGGCGATTATTGCGTCATTACGGGTGATTTGCTTTCGCCAGCGACGTTATTAGTTGCCGATCGGGGAGGAGCGCAAGGCTCTTCTTGCGCGCGGAATCAAGCGCGATTGCTCGATCGCTCGATTGCCGAAGATCGTTCGGGGCCGAGCAAAGATCGCGGTCGCGGCTTTCAAGGGCACCGACGATCCCGAGAATCGGAATACTTCTCATCTCGCTGTGGGAAGCCTGGCCGTAAAACCAATCTTATTTTACATAAAAATGTTTAGGAAAAAAGGAAAGGATGGAGAATTTTCCGCGTGTAAATGGAGGAAGCGTAAGCGGTTTCGCAAGACGCTAATTTCATAAATGTTGTAATTAACGAACGTTCGCAATAGATGCGCGTGCAAGTTCATTGACTTTCCTGGTATGGAAACAAAGATAACGTAACTGTTGATGAAAAACTATAAAGTTAACTTGAAACGTTAATTATGCAGGATATGCAGTTGCCCTGGCTTCCATTGTTTTCGATGACACGAAGATTTAGGGTTTGCAAACCTCATTATCATAGTGTTACGATCCACTTCCCACAATTGCGGCTGTATTTACCGTAATGTTGGGGTAATAACATTATGGTTGCCGCAGAATTACGTTGTTTAACAAGAGTAACACGCCACCGCGGGGCACACACGTGTCTTCGTTACCTTTGTAATTATTATAATGCACCTACATATCCGCGATCAGATCGAAAGAAAGAGTGGAAACAAAAGTGATGTAAGAATTATGCCCAATTTCTTCACTTCTAGATAACTTTATCCATAAGGTACCTTCCAGAGAATAATAATTTCTATTAAAATTCTAGTACATTTTCTATCGATAATTAGCAGTATGACGAATAGCTATCTTTTAGATACGTAACCAGAAATTTCAGTGAAGAAAACAAATTTTTAGTTAACCCTTAAATACACATTGAGAAAGAAATTACTAAATTGCAATAAATATTTGTTTGAATAGTTGCAATAAAGTATTTACTTACGGTACATAAATATTTATTCAATAAAAAATGATAATTAAATTAAATGAATGATTCTTGTACTAAATAAATATTTATTTACATTTAGTAAAAATTTCATTGCAACTTTTTAAGCAAATATAATTTTTATTAAAATTCAATAATTTTTTCTCAGTGAAGCATTGGAAATCCTCCTGAAATTTCGATCGCTCGCTGTATAAAGACAGAATGAGAAAGAAGGTTCGAGGTGGAAAAAAAGTTTGAGATCTCCTTTATCGATCGCTATGGTTGATCAACTTCATTGCTCAACTAGAATGAAATGGCACGGAAGTAAAGTTGTTTCCAGGAGAGTCTCCCAGACCCCATGCTGTGTTTAAGAGTTAATTGACGAATATCTTTATCTGGAAGATAGCTGGAAGATATCGGGAGGTGTGAAGAAATTGGACATTAGTGTATTATATACGAGAATGAGCCGGATGGCGACGCTAATAGATTAGATCGCTGAAGGAGAGATAGCGCGTTAATTCGACGTAAAACAAGTCCGCTCCGCGTCAAAGAAGTCCCGACCAATCCCGATACGGAGGTAGAAGCCGGCGCGATTTATAATAGCGCGATGAAGCGGTAACAGTTGTTGAATAGCCTGCTTTAGGAACGAGAGCGCGCATCCTCTTCCGCGCTCGGGAAGACTTCTTGCACCTGAAAGCGGGAGTAGCGTTGCCTCACGCGCGAGCGGAACCGCATTTATATTTTACGCCTCCTCTTACGAATTTGCAGATAATAGAGCGTTTCGCGGTTCGCTAATCACGGAAAATGGGTCGTGACGAGCTCGCGTTGCGCGTTGCACGGGGTTATCACTCTTCGCACGCGCGATTCTCTCCCCCTGACCGCCCTGACCGCCACGGCGCGGGGCTGCGTGCGAATGCCATAACTGTTTATTCTAATCTACATCATCGGCATCTACGCGCCGATAAATCGCGACGGTAGACGCCCACTTTGCGCTTCCTCTCTTGCACGCTATCGCGTGCAATTTTCACCCCGGTCCCTTCCCCTCGGCCGCTGTATATACGCGCCTCGTTACGCGCGCGGCCGATCCGTCCGAACAATAGCCGCGGCGGCGGCGGCGGCGTTTCTCCTCATATAATCAACAAATCGCGAAAAGAATCGCGCGTGGTCGAGATGAGCGTTAATAGCGTACTTTACGGTACGGTCTCACTCCGGCGATTAACGCGTTTCGCGCGCGATCATTGAGCATGCTCGATGAGCGCCATCGGATACCGTTGCGTGCCCTCCGCCGCTCTTTATTCAACTTGTCGGGTGATATTTATCGAATTTATCTATCTTAACCTTCAGCTCTTACAGAATCGCTGCTGCTGCTACAGAATCGTGGCTCATGCCGGCCGAGTATCGCGTCACGTGCCAACACCGAGCGCGTTTATCATTACGATAACGTCGTTGAAAATTGGCTATTACGGTGGGATTCCTCGGACGTTACCGGGAATATATGCGACGTATTTATACATGCCAAGAATCTACTTGGCGAGCGTAACGTCTCAAGTGTATGAGGAGAATTTTGCAAATTAGAATTTGGATAGAGCTCTAAACTGATAGAAATCGTTTGGTAAGATCAACCAAAGTTTGATTGAATAGTGATCAAATGAATTTTGTAGTTACTGCTACCAAAAACTTAGTTACATTTAACAAAAATTTTTGTAATTTGTTGTATGAAAATAATTATTTGGTTAAGGCTGCAAATTGTTGTTTGGTCAAAACAACTACATATTTAATAATTATAACTATGAAATTCATTTGATCACTATTCAACCAAACTTTGGTTGATTTTACCAAATATTTCTCTCAATGCAGTACATGCTAGAATGTCAAAACTTTTTACAGCATTGTTCATCATGCTCGAATGTCCTTTATAATTATTTTGATGATCCAACAAAATTATTTTTAGTTCTGTATTCAATTAAATTTTTAAATACTTCAATAAAATTGTTCTTTCCGTCTTAGCATACACTGAGAAAAATCGTTTGGTAGAATAGTGATCAAATGAATTTTATAGTTACTAATACCAAAAACTTAGTTACATTTAACAAAAATTTTTGTAATTTGTTGTATGAAAATAATTATTTGGTTAAGGCTGCAAATTGTTGTTTGGTCAAAACAACTACATATTTAATAATTATAACTATGAAATTCATTTGATCACTATTCAACCAAACTTTAGTTGATTTTACCAAACATTTCTCTCAGTGTAAAGAAATAATTTTATAAGGCTATTAGCACAAGAGAGCTCTATTTCAATGCTTCCTTCCCGAAAGGGGGAGTGCATGGTCGTTTAACGTTGAAGCGAATGCCATTATCCACTGTACCCTTTCACGCTCGGCACAACTGTCACGTTGAAATTACCTATCTTAATGCTGCCTTTGTGTGTACATACAACGACGGTGCACATCGTGCGTCGAGTCGGCACTATCGCGATTGCGTTTGGCTGCGTTTGACCCGCCTTGACGATCGGCGCAACCGCAACGACGTTTGGCGGCGGCGCGACGCGAGGAGAAGGCGCTCCTTGTGGCAGACGCGTCCTCGTCACGGTTGAGATGGCACGCGCGCGGATGAAGAGGACGAGAAGGAAGCGAAAAGCAAAAAGGGATCCCCCGATCATCCGGCTGGGGGGGAAGAGGAGAACGCGAGGTTACGAAGCGCACTCGTTCGCTCGCTCGCTCGCTCGCTCGCTCCTGGCCCCTATATCGGCCCCCCAAGCGCGCTGCCGCGCCGATACGGAATGGAACCGTAGTATCTCTCCTGCCTGCGCAAACCGATGAGGCGTCGCCTTACCGTTAGGAGCGCATATTCGTTCGCTCGCTCGCTCGCGCACCTGCGCGCCCGCGAGATCGTTAAGCGCAAAATCGCACCCGTAACGCTCTCGAATCCCGGCGATCCGGGTATTCGTCCAGAGGCGCGCCGAGGAAATGCCGCGGGCCCGTCCCTGGCTCTGGTCTCTGAAGCGTTTATTTACGTTGCTCGATCACGACGGGAAGACAAGTGGAGTGACGTGATACGCCTCGAAGCCGAACGTAAATTCCACGGCTGTATATACGTGCGCGCCTGGCGATTTAAATAAAAAAAAAATATCTATATGTATTTCTATACACGTAGATAGATATATAGGCTATAGCATAGCTAATGCGATAAAGCGGAAGAAGCGTCTCTCGACGCAAATCCGCGCAGTAAATTAGCACATTCCACGGGGCTCCAAAGCAGCAATTTATATTAAAAATTGTAGCTTCGTGTGTGAAATAAGTTGCAACCATTTCTGAATCGGCGATGGTTCGCTATGCTTGCCTAAGCAGGGTTCACCGCGATGCGCGCCGTACGAACTAATGAGCTAATCGATGCTTCTATTGAGAAAGACACCGTGGGATACGCAAATGTGCGGGAGGGGGGTGGAAGGTTCAACGTGAATTTATGACGGTAACGGGGGAAGCCAGCTGCCATCGGATTTCTGATAAGCGTGCGAGCTCGAGAGAGAAAGAGAAAGAGAGAGAACTCCTATACTTCCTGATTTATCGCGCGGATATAAATCGCGCGCGTGTGGCACGTGCCTCGAAGACGGTTCTTAAGATCGTTACGGCCTCAGCGGCGTCTCGGCAAGGCTCCCATCAGCCGCGAGGAAAGCTTATTGCGCTCCAGCGAATCGGCCTTTTGCGATAACGCATGGGTGTCCTTTGTTACAAATTATTCGCGACGACCGCAAGCGTTACGGATATGGTATTTCGGTGGGCGTAGCGGAAGACAGCGAGAGCGAGATGATATATTGCGAGTCGACTTGTGTATTATGTGAACAGGGCCTGTTATGAAGAATGTGCTCGTAACGAGTCACTTCTAGCTTTTCCCCATTTTTCGGGAAAAGACCATTACAACAATTTAAAGGAGAACGCAAATGTGGATGCCAGGGATTAATTAATAAATGTCTATAGTAGTAATTGCTATTACGTGGAGGAATTTTTAAGAACTTTCTGTTTTAAAGACTTTCCCAAAGATTTGCGTATTGAGTAACCAGGAAAGAGGTTGCGCACGATCGTTTTCCCCCAAAATATGAGAAAGTTATTACAGAGAATAGAAATGTATCTCATACACTGAGAGAAATCGTTCGGTAGTATAGTGAGCAAATGAATTTTATAGTTACTGGTACCAAAAACTTTGTTACATTTAACAAAAAAACCAAAAAACTTTTTTGTAATTTGTTGTATGAAAATAATTATTTGGTTAAGACTACAAATTGTTTGGTGAAAACAGCTATATATTTAGTAACTATCACTATGAAATTCATTTGATCACTAATCAATCAAACTTTGGTTGATTTTACAAAACATTTCTCTCAGTGTAGTTTCAATGTTTTGCTATACTCTTCACTGTGGTCTTTGCAAAACTGAAGTTACTTTCAATCTATCCGCGGGATCGCGTGCCAATGTCGATGAGCCTACCGACCGCGAATCTCTCTCTCTCTCACTGTCATCTGGGAACTACTTCCACTGGACAACTACGAGAAATTGCAGCGTGGGAAGAGGAAAAACGAACGCGCGGAAGAAAGCGATATTCGAGACAAAAAAATGAAGAGACGGAGAATGAAGGGTACCGTGGGAGATGCAGTTAATCAATTGGCGAATTATTGTCCGTTACTGACCTCGTCCAATCGTTCCCTCCTCTACTTTTTCCCTTTCTCTCTTCCTCTCTCTCTCTCTTTCTCTCTCTCTCTCTCTCTCTCTCTCGGAAGTGTACATGCTCTTCTGCCAGGCTATCTTACGTTCGTCGGACATCTCATGCCCCTCGAGCGAAAGCCGTCGAGCCGTACGATTAATCGAATCTAACCATCCTCACAACGACATCGGGGCTCTCTCGCGCTCCGAGCTATGTCGCTCTCTCGAGTCCGGCGCATTCTCGATCGAGAGACGGCCAGAGGAACGATCGTTCGTCTGAAGGCGCAATTATGGGATTCCCATGAATCGAGGCGAGGCGTCGAGTACCGATATCGAGAAACTGGACGATTCCTAAGCGTAAGAAGCTCCAAGGCCAATGCGATCTCCGAGCATCGGGTAATCTGTTACATTTCACGGACGATCGTTAAATCGTCGATCGCGGCTACCACTGCACGGTCGGTTAATTTCTGCGAAACCTCAAAGTTTAGGACATGCTCGCAAACGTGCGATAAGAGAAATGAAGATGCGTGCATCTGTAGTAATTTTGATTCAGAATATTAATTTTTTTTTATCTCAATAATAATTTTAATAAAACTTTTAAAGTAAAATAAAGCCAATGAGACGAGCAAAGATTTTGTTTATATAAATCGTATTTCTTTAATTTAAGAGTAATTTTAATCTTCTCTGAAAAATTTAGATATACAGAAAAAAAAGAGTATTAAATCAACAATTTATTGTTTCATATATAAGCAAGAATATAAAATCTTCTTGGAAGAATTTAATAATCTTAATCAGACATAATTTGCTTACGTGAAGAGAAAAATTTTTTCCATGTAAGCAAATTATGTCTGTTTAAGATTAAAAATTCTTCCAAGAAGTTTTTATATTCTTGGTTATATATCAAACAATAAATTGTTGATTTAATACAAAAGTATTAAATAAGCAAGAATATAAAATATTCTTGGAAGAATTGTTAATCTTAAACAGACATAATTTGCTTACGTAAAAATGAATTGTTGATTTGATATTAATTTTTTTTCTGTGTATAGCTTTTGTAGTTCTGCACTTTAAAATCAAAATAAAATAACCGACGAAGGAATGTCAAGAGTCACCTCGTGAAGTAACAAGTTCACGCTTTCGTGGCAAGTGTCAGATTAATTCTTGGTAGCACCGGTAATATTCCGGAATATGCCGCTCTCTCTTTCTCTCTCTCTCTCTTTCTTCACGGGATGAAGTAATAACGTGACTTGTATAGGCGTCCTCCCAAAGGAATACTCGCCGTCGTGAGGCTTTCTAGTTAACATGACGAATCCTGGCACGTTAATACCGCGTTTCACATTCCGATAATTTCTTTAACGGCGCATTAAGCGCACGCGAGGCGAGCACCGCGGGAGTTACGCCGATCCTGCTGAGACTCGATTACGACAGGATACGCGAGGGTTCCAGTAGATCGATCATGGAGAATTCTCAGAGGTGTCGTGTGGGTTCAAGGCCAGGCCTGGATCGGCTGCCAGCATGAAACCCATTTGACTCTTGTTGCAATTAGTTACCGGCCGCTCCTGAAGCCCACGAGGCTGATGATCGCGACGTATATCTCTTAATCATTGTCCGTCATTAATGTATCGTCCCCGACTGCGTTAACGTCACGGCCGATTGGGATTGTCGGCGATTTCAGCGCGGAATAGGATATTACGATTGATAGTTCTGCACGAAACCGTAACGAGCAATTTTGCACATTTATTTCTGATGTATCATCTAATCTGCGTATTATACTCGCGCGAACGCACTTCGCTTTGCAGAAAAATTCCAATTATGTAAGATTTTACAAAGTAAAAATTGACGTGTTATCTTTTCCTTCTTTTCGTATAAAAAATCGCGTAATGTGACATAAAAAATAAAAATATATACAACTGTATATCCATATTCATCGAAAATTGTACTGAAAAAAACGTCTGGTTATAACTACCAAATGTATAGTGAAATAGCATCAATGAAATATTTGATCAATATAACAAAAAAAAATTTTTTTTACTTTAAAAATTTTTTTTAAATGTTTAGTATTATCAAATCTGGTATAAGTCACTAAACATTTAGTAAAAAAAATTTTTTTTTGTTATATTGATCAAATATTTCATTGATACTATTTCACTATACATTTGGTAGTTATAACCAGACTTTTTTTTCAGTGTGCATTTTCAAGGATATATCAGTTTGCAAATAAATACTTAAATACAATTGAAATTACGAGTTTCATCGTAATCGATTATTTCTTTTTGTAACTCGTTCTTTACTTCTGTTAAGACAACACAAGTAAACAGGTGAGACGCGAATGCAAATAATGAAGTGCGTGTTGATGCGTTTTTAACAGACCATCCCGCAACGAGGTATTTTATTATACCAGTCAACTTCGAGAGCAACAGGATGTCTGGTGATACGTGAACTGGTCGTAATACGATCCTCGTAACCGCGGGCTAGGATAACTAGGTAACGGGTAGCAAGCACTAAACGCAACGTGTCCTATACACGGAACCTTCACCGGGCATTCAGGATGTTCACGTACTCTCGACGATACGTTCAGGATGCGCGAACGTATCATCGAGACAGCGAGCGTTATAGCGGGATAGCGTATCGTTAAGCAAAGAAAATTCTGTAATCAATTTTCAGACGTGTCTTCTCTTCGGCTTGTTTATCTCTTACAATCATGTATTTCGCTTTAATAATAATAATTTGCCTATTTATTCTAATTTATTTTCATCCATTTGAGCCTGTACGCGCGTTACAAACATCACTCGCCAAGATTTTATGCGACACGAAAGAATGCACCCGATGAAAAAAAGAAGATTCCGGTTTCTTCCTTCTTTTTTTTTTTTCAAGCCAAGAAATTCTATGCAATAAGTAGTCCATTTTGCTTCGCTCGTTTTACATTCGAGTCTTCTTCTTTTACATCTTAATGCACGGCCTGGTGCAAGTACATAACGAGCTATGACGAATGACATCGATGAAGTCGAGACGGCTCCTTCAAATAATACGCGTGAAGTAGATTTTCCCAACCGCCCGATCGAATAAAAAGTCGAGAATCACCTCGCCGCTCTTCAATTACCCCACCCTATAGAGGAGAGACTCGCGCAATTTTTCACCCATTACAACACGCAATCCTCTCCTTGCTCGTTACTCGAAACGAGTTCGCCTCTGTCTTCGCCACGATTACTAACCCTCGTAAATACACGTAGTAGCGCATTTTTATTGGCGATGCAGAATACTCTGCAGCCTTGCAGGTGGTCCGCGTGATTCGTCCGAGTTTATTGTGCATGTCGCACGCATAAATGAATCCGCGGGGGAGAGAGAGGGAGAGACTTGACGCGGCAGAAGTGAAAAAGAAATAGCAAACGCGCAAGACGAGAAGCGTAGGAAGAGAGAAAAGAGCATCGCGCAGAATCCTGCCAGAGGATTCTCTCAGGCCCTCGGCGGGTATCCCGAGCTTTACGAGGATATATCGGCAAGACGACAGAAATCACGCCGTGTTAACACGCTCCTACCTAAACCGTTATCGCGGCCGGGCGCATCTGCTCGCGGCTACGTTAGGTGCATCTGCATGCTCACTCCGGCGTATGTACCTACACGGCAAATTGTCGACGTACGTAAATTGCCGCTCGAATAATCGCGAGGGTGCGCCGAATGACTGGTCGAGGCGTCGTAGGATATGCGCTCGCACTTACATTAAGTACATTAATTTAAGACGCACGCCCCGGGCGTGACAAGTGTGCTGAAGTCCTACTCAGCGTTTTATTTCCACTCTACTTTTCTCTCGGGCTAGAAAATATCAGGATAATTCTAAGGGAGACGGAACAGAAGCAACAGCTTCGGAATAATCCGAAGCTGCCTTCTGAACATAGGTTTCAAATCATGTGTACGTATAATTCTCTATTCTATAATTCTCTATATACGCGTGTACGTGTTTAGGCAAAAGATCTCCATTACGACTTATAGACGATTGAAATTGCAGCTTAGCTACTGCAACATTCAACGAAGGCTATTATCCCATATTAAGGATCACAGAAACAATGAGCATGTCGTGATCGGACAAAATGTTCGCCGATTCTTATAATGAGTAACTTGGCTACTGAGAGCGAAGCGTTATAGCTTAGAGAGGAGTAGCTCGTACGGCCCGTAAAGTAGAAAGAACAATCCAGCAGGATTTTTTCAGACGAGGAAGAGGAAGGCATATTTTATGGTTCCGGAATAACAGACTAAATGTTCAGATAAATTTTTCAGCTGTATCATAAAACTTCATCCAAAACTTTAAAACCATATTTTTCAAATTGACATGCAGGATCATTTAAAAACTAATTGATCAATCAACTTTGCACAAAGCTCATTCGATCATTATTCTCTAGGTAATCTAAGTACTTTATCTAACATTTTAATTTTATTGCTTAGATTTGCAGGATCTAGAGATTTGCAGGTTTAATTCAATATATACATTGAGAGAAATCGTTTGATAGAATAGTGATCAAATGAATTTTATAGTTACTGGTACCAAAAACTTTGTTACATTTTAACAATAAAATTATCCGGTTTATTATGATTCAAAATCAAACGATTGACTGAGTAGAGCCAAGTTACATTTAACAAAACTTTTTTTGTAATTTGTTGTATGAAAATAATTATTTGGTTAAGGCTACAAATTGTTTGGTCAAAACAACTACATATTTAGTGACTATCACTATAAAATTCATTTGATCACTATTCAACCAAACTTTGATTGATTTTACCAAACATTTCTCTCAGTGTAGTTTCATCAATCGTACTACTAAGCTATATTTTTTTCATCGATACAAGGGTGGGGCGGGATCGATGCCTCCCTGATTTTCAACGCACTGATCGTTTCAACAAATGCTGAAACCAAGATAATCATTGCAATAAGATGGCTGTCAGATCTGGAGTAAATCTCTTATCTCATTGATATGGAGCACTTGAAAGCGTTACGCGAGAGTCAGTAGTAACGTTTTGCTCCTACAACGCTATAAACTCGGAGATAAGATAACTTCATCTATCCGGAGCTTGATGTAATATCCGATGTAGTTGCTCGTGTTACTTCATATCGAGGCACGCACTTCGCACCTTGAATTCTCAGCAGGATGCGGGCATCGCGTGTACATAACGTAATATTATCCAAATGTTATCGGGTTGACGAGCGCGCATTATTTTTATGAGGATATAATTACAATAGGTAGATATATGATATGAAATTACATCGAAAAGCGGATACGTACGCGATAACCAATAGTTCGATCAATAATGGTATTAGCTACATCCGCATTTAGGTTTGCCTATTGCCGCACAGAGCCCGCAGATATAATTATATGGACGCTTTGCAAAATTTGCCCCCGCAAAGTCGATCTGATTCGATCTATATGTATATAAACGGATGTGTACAACGTTCCGTTTGTTTTGTTCGTGCGAGCGCATTTATATTCATCGAGGATCGTTCAAAGTTGAAACAAAGTTATCTTCTGTCAGGATAATCAGGAGGAATAGCGTGACGCGACGGTCGCCTCTTAACTTATTAAGATACCAGGCAGTAAGAGAGAGGCAGGGGAAAATTATCTATCAGAGGAAGGAAAACAATGCGAGCGAATCGTAGAAGAAGAAGAAGAGAAGCGTAACGGGCAGACCAGAATTGCACTCAGCGGAGCAAGAAAAGGTCCTTAGGTTTCAATATTTGCGTGACGGCACAACGCATCTGTCAGCGGTGCGCGCTACAATCATCATCGCTATACTGTTAAAGCGCATGCCGCCTAAAGTCCTCGAGAGAATCTTCGCGCGATCATCTCTCTCTCTCTCTCTCTCTTTCTCCCTGCGGTTTCCAAGTTCATGGAACTTCCGCCTTAAAATAGGAAAGGCTGTAGTGATAGTCGCAATACGATCGAGTATTGTTACTGGTAGATAATTACGTTGATTGGTATTTCGTCTAAATTAAAGCCTGTCTGGCAGACTGATCGTTAACACTTTGTCGATGGCTATAATTAAGAAACTGAATACAATATCTCTAAGTTGCGGCTCGTGATTAATAACAAAATAAATTATTGTAGAAATAATGTAAGAGCCGAGAACAAGCAAAAATATGAATGTTGTAATAATTAAATATCTATTACAAATTATATATACTGTAATGAAATTAGTACCGCAATTGATTGTTCAGCACAGTATGTAATTTGTAGTACATAAACATTTAATTATTACGCAACATTCAAAGTTTTGCTCGTTTTCGACTTTAACATTATTTCTTATTTATTTTGTTAACAAATAGAATTTATGCAAGCGGCAATGCCTCATTCATTATGCGACACGCGCTCAAGCGTATCGGAATTTTATCTGGAGTCACCGACACCGTTCGATATCGGTTGCAATACTAATAATTAAAAATAAAGCAACGCGGACCGAGATGGACCGAGCGCAGCGCGTGTCCCATTAACATTCCGCATTAACATGAAAGTGTTAAGTGTCACGGCAGAGCGAACGTACGATATCTAAACTCGAATTACCGCCTCGAACGCATTTCATTCTATCGCGCGCGCACGCAGTGAGGCGAAAAGAATCCGCAACACGGAAGGCACGTATATGACAGATATTCGTTACGACATGTGAAAATTATCGGGCGTAAATCTCCCGCTGAAAATCCGCGTCGTTCTCGTATCAGCAGTGAACAAAAAGACGAGCGAGAAGCAGGAAATCGCGCGAGGTGAAACAATTTAGCCCCGACGCGGAGAGGAGTTAGTTAGCAGGCGTATTGCGCCGCGTAACGAAATTGATTTCTCCGTTCTCTTGCATAATTGGTTCCCATCGATAAAGGCCGATGCAAGAAGACGAAACGAGAGTACCACGAAGAACGACATGAGGAAGTGCACACATTTACTTTCAAAAGGAAAACACGTTATCGATGCCATGCATTCGGATTAATCTCCGTTTCCTTCTTGCACCGTTCGCAAACTTTTGCCGTACTTTAGGAAAGGAAGTGGCAAAGATATCGTTTTTTTTTTCAAATTTTCGCTTACATTTCACTATGAACATTATTACACTGAGAGAAATTGTTTAGTAGAATAGTGATCAAATGAATTTTATAGTTACTGGTACCAAAAACTTAGTTACATTTACCAAAACTTCTTGTAATTTGTTGTATGAAGATAATTATTTGGAAAGAAAATGGCAAAGATATCGTTTTGTTTTTTTCAAATCTGCGCTTACATTTCTCTATGAACATTATTACACTGAGAGAAATCGTTTGGTAGAATAGTAATCAAATGCATTTTATAGTTACTGGTACCAAAAACTTTGTTACATTTAACAAAACCTTTTGTAATTTGTTGTATGAAGATAATTATTTGATTAACGCTACAAGTTGTTTGGACAAAACAACTATATATTTAGTAAGTATCACTGTAAAATTCATTTGCTCACTATTCAATCAAACTTTGGTTGATTTTACCAAACATTTCTCTCAGTATAGCATCGTGTGAATACATCTCTTTATTTTTCTGCATTTGAATGAAATCGAATTTTGATAGTAAAACTTTGTTTTTGTATTAAGAACTAATTTTGAAAATGGATAAAAAAGTTAATTATTATTTCGATATAGAATTGGCAATTTGACTTTGTGCTAAAATTGCCATTCCAATTGTTAAATGCATTTCCAGCTCCTTTCGTTTTCTCGTTTATACAACATGGATTGATGTTCTTAATGATGGGCAAGTGATAGGTACAAGGCAGGAGAAGTGGAATGCGTATCAGTTGGTTCGAGAGCATGCCGAGAAATGCAATCTATCGACCGCAACAACAAGGAAGCGAGGCGACGCGGAAAAACAATACGCCTTGCTGTCGACTAGCTACGTTGTTAGGTACACAAAACTGTCGGATTTTATCGCATGGACGTAAAGGAAAAACGGTAAACTTAAGAAGAAGTATGAAGAAGTACGAAAAGCATGAAAAAAGCACGAAGAGCGAATACATGCAGATAAACACTGTGTGTTTTTAATACAATATACTCATACATGTGATGACGCGCATAATCAGGTAAAATCATCGCGATGCCCGATTGTGAATCTCTTATTTGCAAAGTAAGTATATAAATGGGCGGCGTCCCTGTGAAGTGAACCTGTCGGCATCCGCCGTCGTGGCAATCTTATTAATTATTTTTACTTCCTTTCTTATTGATCGGTGCCTTAGCTTGCGGTTTAACTCTAAAAAAGGTCAACATACGCGCGATATCCGCCGCTTGTTCTTATTTGTTCGTTATAATAGTCACGATAGCGTTATGGGAATGTCAGACGATAAATTTTCTCGGCTGTACGTGATGGGGCCCGTCGTAATGGGTTTCCCGCGGATTTCCGCGATAGCGAGACGATAATTACACCGAATGCATTTAACGCCGTGCCAACGAAGAGGCGGCTCAGGAACGAAAGGCGCTCATTGATAGTGTAACTGACGACAGTTTAGTTGAATCAAAAAAATGTGAATCTATGGTTTCGTCTGTGAAAGAAATTTTATGGACACGGTAGAAAGAGCGGCCGTGACAAGGCTATCTCTTCGTGACTTTCAATCGATCTATTTTCTTCATGACGTATTTTTCTACACAGAGAAAAAAATGCTGTTGAATCAACAGCATCAATCTAATTGGAAATATTTTAAAATTGGAGATATTCGACCGTTAATGTAATTGGAAATATTTTGTTAATTCAATAACAGTAACAAATATAGTTGATTGAACAAAATTTAGTTGAATCAACTACTTATATCAATGACAGTCCATGATTCGACGTTTAATAGAATCAAACTACGTTTTAATTCATATTATAGCATTTTTTTCTCAGTATACAAAGAATATCCTTCGGTGTTTTTTTATAGAGGATGTCTCAGACCACTCGTACACCCCTTTTATCTTCGCAGGATAAGGTCCAATCAAAAAATATGTTCAGACAAAAGTTGTAGGGCTTAAAAAGATCGATTTATTGATCTTATTAGTTTGACCTTGGGTGGCGTCGCAAAGGTCAGATAAAAATTACATCAACTTTTTTAAATGGAACCCTCCATTTTTTATTTCATATTCTTGTAGCTTACCTCGAGACCTTCCAAAACGCTATAATAAAATATTTTTCCATTAAGTACTTTTCGAGTTATAAGGCTTGAAATTTACAGTACCGCCAGCATCAGCTGACCTTTGCGACGCCACCCAAGGTCAAACTAATAAGATCAATAAATAGATCTCTTTAAGCCTTACAACTTTTGTCTGAACATACTTTTGATTGGACCTTATCCTACGAAGATGAAAGGGATGTACGGGTGGTCTGAGACACCTTGTATAATCGCGTACATAAAAAAAATTAGTATCAAATTAACAATTCATTGTTTCATATATAAGCAAGAATATAAAATCTTTTTGAAAAAATTTATAATCTTAAATAAACATAATTTGCTTTTGTTTCTTCATGTAAGTAAATTATGTCTNTGTAAAAAAAGGGCAAATACGAGTCACGCGCGGTTAGTGGTGCGCAAAAGAATTCAAGAGAGGATTATGACAATCACATAAATTTAATATCGATTATTCGAACGTTTTGCACTGAAGATGGCTCGAAATCGGAGCCGAAACGTTCGAATAATCGATATTAAATTTATGTGATTGTCATAATCCTCTCTTGAATTTTTTTGCGCACCACTAACCGCGCGTGACTCGTATTTGCCCTTTTTTTACACTTGTATTTACAATTTCACGAGTCTAACTTTTTGTATATTTAAATTATGTCTGTTTAAAACTATCAAATTCTTTCAAGAAGATTTTATATTCTTGCTTATATATGAAACAATGAATTGTTGATTTGATATTAATTTTTTCCTACGTATATATGTAATACACTTCGCGAGGGGAGAAGGAGAAGATATAAACGGGACTCCGATCGTAAGGCCGCGCTCCTTCACGCACACCCATAATTTATTACGCACGTTCGTTATTATTATTTATATGTATTTGCTTCTTTGACCTCTGTAATGGTGCGTAATGACGATAACGTCGACGAGCGTTCTTTCAACGAGGGCTGCAACGCCGACCGATCGCCTCTTTGCACGATCCGCGTTATATATATATATACCCGGTGTCCGTAAATCAGGTTCCCGCCAGTGTCAACGGCAACGGGTGGCCATTAACCAGCAAAGCGAGTGACTTGGATCGCTCGTTAACTCACCGCGGCCCTTACGTCGCGTGGAAAAAGGCTCCGCCGAGGGTGAACGATGGTGCAAAGCATGAGCTTTACGCTTGATGCTCTCGACACGAAGGGCTGCGAGAAAGATGCGTAAAACGAATGAATGACGAGACAAATGGAAAAAGAGAAGTCGATATGAAACGATATATCACTTGTCGGCAGACTGCACACAAAGCTACTCGTAATGCAAATCTTTGTTTCTGTCGATCACTTTCATCTCGAGACATATATAAATTAATCCTGTTAAAAATTGATTCATAGATATATAAATTCGTCTATCAATTTATGGATCTATAAATCTATTCTCTAAATCGGAGTCAGTGTATTATTCACTGAAAGACAGTGAACAGCCTGATTTCAGCCTGATATACTTATAACTATATCAGTGATGTGTGCACTTATCGGATTCAGTGTATTATCACTGAGAGTACCCACCTCTTAAGTGGAATCACTGAAAGACAGTGAATAATCACTGATGATTACGGTTATAAGTGTAGCACTGCAAATCAGTAAGATTTCAGTAAGAGTGCTCTCTAAATCTGAATCAGAAGATAATCACCGATTACCAGTGGCATACTTGGGACTGATGATCAGAATTATTCACTGATAATTAGTGACTATCCACCGATTCAGATTCAGAGATACAACATAGATGTATAAATTAATTTAGAAATAAAATAATAAAAAAATTAAAATTTTCGTTATGAAAAGAGGGCTGGATTAACAGGTTTTCGCGTATACCATTTCTCAGATTCTGCAAGTGCCGACACGAGACGAAAGCGTGACTTATACCCGTTTCTGTGCGACGACGCGCGAACGTTCAATCTAACGCGCGGCGATCCCGGTACACGAAAGCGCTCTGTCGTGAAAGATTGACGTCGGTCAGAGCAACGCGATTTCCTGTTTACGGGTGATCCTCGGCCGAGGACGCCGAGTCAGTGTGAATTGATGTAGCATACAGAGAGTCGTTCGGTAGAGCGAGAGGGGAATGCCGAGGACATTTACTCGGGGCGCCACATGGAACGGACCGTTACCTCGGTTTCGTAGCGCACAGAGAGTCCGGGTCTCTTCTCGCGTCTCGTCTCACGGTCTACCTCGGGCACAAGAGAGCGAAGTCGAATTTTCCTGCCGCTTCGTGTCGCCCGACGGTATAATTATCCTCGGCAAACAACGACGGATGCAATAGCTCAATGGCAGAGTGAACCTCTCGACACTCGTCGGCACTCTGGTCGACACTCTTTGGTGCGGCACCAGAAATATACCCATCTACCTGCTCGCCGCGATTATTTCGGTGCGTTCGTTGCGGGCGAGACGTAATAATGGTACGCACAATTATTTACAGTTAGCAACCGCGGCAGCCTCATGCGCGAAAGTATCGAACAGCCACGGTTCTAAAATATCGTACTTAACGTCCACCTAACAGTACGATCGACTTAAATACGTAATTACGAGCGACTTGTTACGGCGGTTAAAGCAACTGTTTCGAGTTATCCGAGTCACGATGAAGTTATTTAGGAGGCATATATTTATGAAGCCGCAATTTCAGAAGTAGCAATCAGAAGGAACGCTCTCGGACTTCGAGAGCTGCGCGCCTTGTCCCGCCATTACGTTTCATTTTACGGCCAATTCTATTATTACGTTCTTTTTTCGTTTTATCGTTTTATTCCTTAAATTGAAATGTAGGAGAAATTGTAAAGGAACATTTTCTCGAACGAGGTGAGAATTTAGCCCCCGGGGGTGAGGGAGGAGGGCGAAGGAGCGCTCTTCTAAAGTAAACTTTTGATTTTACTTCACCTATCGCCGGCGTGCTCGGTGAGACGCTGCTGCTGCTACTGCTGCTGCTGCTCTCGCTCGACGTTTGCTAAGATTGTCTCGCTACAGGGAACACGTGCTCTTGAGGTTCACGTAGGGAACCACTGGCTTTTCCTGGTCGGCCTGTACCGTGCGCACGCTGTTTCGTGTTGCCGGATACTCGCTCGGGTACTCAAAGTCGTCTAATTGTCGGTGACCGTTATGGACTCACTATCGGTGAATACTGCGCCAGCTGTTAGGCGCGACTTGCATCTCTCTTTACTCTATTTATTGCGCCATCATTAATAAAAAAAAAATAGACATGATCGCGTAATACGAAGCGGCGTCTAATCTCTATGGGATACATAATGATAAGCGCGTTATCATTTAAATCTTGCTTTACAGCTCCTATAAGAGGATAATGACACGGCGATCCTGCTAATACGGGCGATTAAACGTGTATAACGTGAGGCTTCTACCTGACAATTAATGTCGCGCGAATTGGCGCCTTCGCGATTTTTATAACATTTACTTTCGTGTTGAGTGACACACATATGCGAAAAACGGCAAGGAAATACCGTAACTTCGTTTATAGCGACACAACGCATGTTCTCTATGTGCAGTTTATACATATAGATAATTAATAAACGTTCATAAATAAAACCATTATATATTTGTAGACATACACCCGTTGCAAATTGTAAAACAAATTAATCTGTTCTACAATGTTACAAAGCCATTGTGGATCGTCTATCGAATAGCATCTTGGAAATAAATTTTTTTTCTTAACGCGCCTGCGAAAGTTTCTGAAACACACGCAGAGATTCGCTATCGCGAAACTTCGTGGCGTACGAAAGAGCGGCGACTCCTTCCAACAGCCCCGATCACTTCTTGCTCGCTATCTACGAATCGTTTCTCGGAATGATACGAAGCGCGTTTTACTATCCGCAGAAGAGGACGATGCACTTCCTCGATCGTGGCCGATTCTTTGAAACCGCGCTTCGTCCTCGGGTCTCCGTCCATGCGATAATCTTGAAATCGTTGAATCGCGAATAAGATTCGTATTTTGCGGGTCGGCCATTCCGTAAACCTAATCAATCATGCTTTATGCATCACTTAATTTCATGGTGTTATCGTCGCCAGTGCGGAAAATTATTTCCGCGCCCATGGGCGTTACTGCACATTCCCCTTCCTCTCAAATAATCATAGGTCAGGGAAGAGAAGCGTGAGCATTACTCGTTGCCCAGCCTTGCTGTGAGAAAACGATTCGTTATAAAATATTAATAGCACACGGAAAAAAAATAAATCTCATAGATTGAAGTTTCTTAATGTTATTAGTTCTTTTATTCTTGGAATATCTTTTCGTACAAAAATCATTGTATTATTCTGAGAAAGAATCTTGTTGCATTAATTACAAACCTAATAGATTTAACCAGCAATCTGTTAAAAAATAAACGAATCAGAAATCTTGTAGTAATTACGGAATTACAGTAAAGTCTAGCAAATGTTCTAATTATGTAATTTCGACTCTTATTACACCGAGGGAAAAAATACTAAATTTTAATAAATATTTATTCGAATAGTACTAATGAAATATTTACTAAGTTTAAATATATATTTATTTAGTACGAGAACCACTAATTTTAATTTAAGTATCATTTTTTTCTTATCATAAGTAATTATTTCATTAGTACTATATATTGAATAAATATTTATTAAAATTTAGGATTTTTTTCTCTCAGTGTACAATTAGAACTTCCACCCAATTACACCAAAATGCACTCAATCATACATATGTCTTTTTGATATAATAAAATCATTTTTCTCAGTGTTGTACTAAAATATCTCATACTTTAGCTTTAATGATTTTAATTGATTATTGCTTACTTCTTATTCTACATTTCTTATTCCGATTCTTTTATTGTATCGTGTAGAAGAGAGTGGAAGTCCCTGTGCGCATAAATAGCTATTCTTCTTTCCTAGATAAAATCTGGCGGTCGTATTTCGTTTTTATTATCTCTTCTGTTGCAGTTTATTCTTAATACATCGCGAATAGTTGTTAGCCGCATCGGGCGGCCGATACTTAAGCCTAATTACGAAATACGTCTGAGATCATTATTCGTACGAGACGGCCGTTCCTCAGCGTAAGGGGCAACCGAAGCAGGGCGCACCGCCAGCATCTCTCCTATTTCCTGTCATCGGCGTTCGAACATTAACATTCCGGCGTCCCATGACGTTACGCTCCGGCGCGCCGCGTCAAATAATGATTTACGCTTTTATTACCGGCAGCGCTACTGTTCTTACACACGATCATTACAGACGGGAATCTCTTTCTTGCGGAATCGCCGCGGCACAAACGACGGCGTATCGACCAATAACGCGCGGTAATTGGCCGCGTGCATATCAGACCCAGATATTTGATCCTAAACAGTTTTTCCGTTATGCAGCATTAATTCTTTTTTTTTTTTTTTTACATTAAAATCGAAAATATTTTGCTGAATTTTAGAAGGATAGCAATATTCCACGTAATAATTATAAATTGTTTTTATTTTTGAAAGAAACGTGACTCTAATCACCTTCCTTCCATAATACTTTTCTCCCAGAAGACAATTAAGTCTCGGTCACAGAGATTGCAGTCACGAAAATTGCAGGTTGCAGCCGCAACGAATGGCGGAAGAAGCGGGAGAGGAAGGATCTTAGTAGGTCTCTACATTGTGTGATGTTTTAAAAATTGAGGACATGTAGAGAAAAAGAAAGAAATAGGAAAACAGCGCGAGCTGAATGAGGAAGCATGCGAGGAGGAAGATTGATGTGAATATAATAGCGTTCGCGTAGTCAAAAGAGCATGATTAATTGAAACCCCAGCGAAGGATACGCAAGGGCATACATTTTACGCTATTTATAATGCACACATATATTTTCGGTTCTCCTTCATTGCTTTTTAATTTAGCTACTAAACTGATGAAGATAAAATAATTGAAGGGATCGTGCGGCGAAGCTTGTAATAATTTTGCATCTTGCAGAAATCTGCAGTAAGTTTCTCTTGATACAAGAATCGTGTCATGTAATTTTTTAAATAGTTAATTAAATCATTAGAGATGATCGATCGAGATAATTATCAGTGCGATATTAGCCTCGACTGCCATCCGATACCTAAAGTAATTCGCACACCCGCGAGCCTGATAGGTGGTTCCAGGCACTCGTGAAAGGGACTCGCTGCATCATCGAGAAAGAGAGAATCTCATTAATACACGGCGTATCATTAATCACAGTTAACAACGGCATGCCCTGATCGTAACTTTGACACTCCAGTCACTGACATTGTTCGAGTCGTGAGCATTGATAAGTAACGATTAATGCTTTCCGGGTATGCAGGCTCCATTTAAAGGAGCATCGAGTGCAAACCCGGAAATGTATAGGCGTGCGCATGCAGGCCTGATGAACGCTAATGCGTGCGATTGCGCGGATGCGTTTTGCACCATGTAGTATTAATTTTCCGATCGAGTAAATCCTCTGATTTACTTATAAATATAGCGCATTAGCGTTATTAGGCAAAAGATAGCTGCCTGCTCGCGACAACGAGGTGAAGCAGATCGTTAGTCAGTTTTTCATCTCACGTCCCGCTTGTGCGCGAAGAGTTTATTTTTCAATTTACATAAGACGTGTATAATTTTCGTAATTAGCTTCCGGCCCTCTGCATGAACAAATGTGCGAGATACAAAGATAAGTAATCTGTCTCTTCCTCTCCGCGTGAGCTTCTCGCGGCGCGGGTCACAGGAATGTTTATCCGGGACAAATCGGCGCGCTGTTTCCCGGACGAGTAATATGGCGAAATAGCGAAAATGTCGGTTGCCGGACCGTTGGCGAGAGAGCGAGAGGAACGGCAGGAGAGCGAAGTAAAAGGGAGAGAAATGGAGAAGGAGGAGGAGGAGGAGGAGATAGGAAAAGAAGCAGAGGAAGACCCGTTAGGACGACTGACGCGTTGTTACCGTGGCGTCTGCCGTGCTCTGTTATTGGTCCGTAAAACGACCTAATGAATGCATCGCCCACGGCCCAGCTCCGTGCCATGTAAAACAATTTCAGAGTATACACCGTGCGATCTATGTGTTATTTATCGCGGAGTAGGTCGGCCCTGCCTGCCTGCCTGCCTGCTTGCCTGCCGCGGGACTACCGAGAGAACCCCGGGTTTGAGCCTGGCAACCCTCTCTTCCTCCCCTCGTCGCTACCGCTCGCGAAATTAGCCGTCTCCGTGAAAACGGTCGGATGATGCTTTACGACGACCATAGGGAAAGATACTGTTACCGCGATATTAACGGCTACTTTACCTGGCGTAAAGGACAGCGATCGCGCTCGTCATCACCCTCGATTTCTTCCCCGCGGACTGACCTTGGCGGCCAGTAGTAACGGAATGGCCTTGCCGCTTACGTACGCGGCTGTCGCCTCCACTTGGTGAACGCGGAGAATGTCTTCGGGGAGATACTAACGGACGCGCGCGTGAATATTTCGTTCACGCCGCGCCGTGGCGGGGTCGTGAGCGTCCCGAGAGAGAGAGGAAGAGAAAGAGAGAGAGAGAAGAGAGAGAGAAATGCGCTTAAGGCTCGCCGATGGTTATAAGATAATACAGACCGATGGTTGAAGACAGTTGAATCATCTCCACCCCCTACAGCTATCTTCGAAGAATGTTACAATCGTTTGGCATTGTAGTTGGCATCACAATAGCGGCGTATGGTCACATCACAGTGCGCGAGCTTATTCGGAAATGAAAAATATGAGATTCGAATCATTATCTTAATGGCACACGTCGGTTTCAATCCTTTTGCAAGATAATGTTCAACGCGGTAACGACACCGAGACTCTTTGAAGACAACGATGACAACCCCGTGATCCAACTGTAAAACATGACCGCAATAAACGAACGTTATTTTCCCGGAATAATGAACGCCGCAATCTTAGCAATCTTCTGCGAGTAGCGAAGCTATATAAGCGTACATTCTTGGGTTGTCGAAGAGATAAGAAAAACAGGCGGATAATGCCTTCCTCGTCAAACCGCCAAACGCGTCCTCCAGTGAGCGGGCAAGAGATTCTAATCTCGAAATCTCTGTGGCGGCGTCAATCGAAGTTTGTTGCAGATTGAAGTCAACTGTCTCGCGGGCTCACCCACTCGTCTCAACTAGACAACTCCCACGTAGCTTATTGCGGTCTCCGCCGCGAAATTAACCGCGTGGCTATCAATCACTCGCGGGTCCACGGGCGGCGAGAGGGTCGCTGGAACGTTACGTGCGGACTATACGGCTACGGTCGCAATGTTAATTCCATTTACCCAGATACGAAGATTACGAAGAGACCATCATCTGCCTGCGTNGCGTCTTCACAGCTCCCCCCCCCCGTTCGGGGGGAGGTCTGCAGGAATGTGCACTCTTTGCGATGCATCCCGCAGAGGAGTAAAGTAGGTCTACTTCATCCGGCTGACTAACTGCTCGTCTGCTACCGCGTGCGGCTCGAGTACCCGGCGAGCGCGCGTTGCACGGTGATTCGCGAAATTAACCGCGGCGATAGATGCTACGCGAATATACTGTTACTCTTTGCGATAGAGGGCCCATTCTGTCGGAGATAAACGGCCAGGCGAGCGGGGCGATTCTCCTCATCCCCCTCGCCCATTTTCCGGCACCATGAGACGCGATCGACCTCGAAATCTCGAGGTAACGGAGCGACCTTGCTTGCGCGCGCGCGCGCGCGTCATCAGCCGTTCCGGCTAACAGCTGTTCCTCCTCGCCTGTTGGCCGATAGGCAGGATCGGAGTCTGTACGGTCGCTGTCTTCCACACCGATGTTGACGAGCGTTTACAAACGTCGCCGCTAGTAACCTTGACACTGCAAAGATTATAGCATCGTGTGGATGCCGTTGTCACGGCGATCGCACAAAGTTTTCTCAATGCGCACCGCGTGCTTTTGCGGTGCGGTATTAATTATCCTGCCGACACTGTAGCGGAGTATCAATTGACGTCGACTGAATGTATTTCCTCATAGCTAATCCCCGTGCGTAAATATATAGCTTCGGGATTTGTCACAAATGGTCTTACAATACTGTCATCCGTTACGTGTATTCCGAGTTGGTTTTGTCATAGTTATCTGTATAGCATCGTGATTAGAATATTATGCAGATATCGATAGCCTACAGTTTTTTTTTTACTGTTAACCCTCCTGGAACCCTCCGTTATTATTATAATCCCGCGTGGTCATGATTCCCTTCTCACGGCTTCAACGGATTCTTTCCTGCCGCGCGATCGCGCCGTAGGGCCGATTAGTTCCGCGACGGATTCTGATATTCGGATAATGTACGCCGCGAAATTACACCTTGTCGGCCACTATAAGGGCATTAACTCGCGCGCGAAGCGTCATAATAGAGAGATCACATGGACGCTGCATTGGCGTGCGCGGCGGCAAAAAAAAAAAAAAATTTGTCCGCCGCATGCAAATACGAAAGTGAGAGGGGTTCGGCCTGCATAAAACGAGCCGGCGAGAGTGTTTCTTCGTATTCGCTTCGCCGAGAGAAACGGTGGGTGGCGAGGCCTGTCCTGCACCGTTAAGGTCAACGTACAAACACAACGACGACCTCTGCGATGGTGAAGAGGCGGAAGGGACCGGGGGGGAGGACGAGAAGGAGGAAACGCGACTTCCCACCACGTCACGATCCTCCAGCGGGATTCTCGATGATGATGAGCTACGTGTTTCATTTGTTTACTCTTCCGTAATTGAGATTAATTTGATAATTAATTAATTGTGGTAAACTGAAGTCATCAACTTGTGTGCATCGTGCACTTTGTAACACATTGCAATAATTCAAATTAGCGAAAAGAGAATTTTACCTACTTCATTTTGTAAAGTAGTATCTTTTTTTACAATTCATTCTGTAACTCGTGCGATTAGCACATGACGCTTTATATAACGCGTAACTATTATTTATTTCAATACAGTTTTGAGATTATATTACCAGCTCTTTTCCCTTTTCTCCTCATTCAAGTCAAAAGTATATTACGCGGTATTACGTATTTCGCTTTTAGCCGAAGAGGCCAATGCAATTGTGGGAATATATAAATAGCTTCTACTTTTTCAACAATAACACCGGTAATAATTCACGTAATAATAATCATGAGAGTCGCTCGTGCCTAAACTTTCGACTTGCGCGAGTTATGTAAGTCGTGCGCGAGGCATAGCGATCAATTCGCCGGCTCGGAGTCTATGGTTAGCCAAGCTGTACCGCTTCGGAGGAAGATTGAAGTGTCCCGGGGCAAGCGATACGCGGAATTATCCGCGAATGAAGATGCAACGACCGAACAACGGCTGGTACCCCAGTAATCGTTCCCAGCCGTCCGCCGTGATTAGCGCTAAAAACCTCGCGCCGATCGACATTCAGGGCCCCGAATCGACGAAACGAGGCCCCGAAAGGGGACCGGACCGAACTTGCTGTTTCTGCTTAATGCAATTTGTCCGTGCTCCTTTACGAGGAAGAAAGATTTGATGCTCCGCTGCGCTGGCCAGCCGCGGGGCGATTCGCGTGTTCACGCGCTTCCGTACCGGCACAAAGGCATCGGTGCATAGTAGTGTACAATATAATAATGTTGCGTAATATGTTGAAGTCGTTGCAAGTATTCGCGGACTCTTCCTGCTGTGATACATACTGTATCTAATTTTATAATACTCGGACTCTTGCGCGGATTCACCGACCGCGGAACATTTAGATAGCTTCTTACATGTAAATGAAGTCTGCCATCGGATTTGATTATAAATATTCAATCTAGCTAGCGTCGAATTCAAGGTTCTTGTTCACTTACTGCAGCCACCTTGGCAATTCAAAATTGATGAGCCAAGAAAAAACGCACACCATAAAAATTCTCTCAACGTACGTTAACAAAAAGATGCTTCTTCAATAAAATGCCATTTTTAATTGATAAAGCAGACTTGTAAAATATATCCGAAAGCTCTCGTCTTGTTTAGATGATGATTAAATATGTCGAATTAAAATATGCCCAATTAAAGACGAAAACAAGACGTTTAACAGCTGCCGAATTACTTATCGTTATAAATATTCAACTTTTACCGCAAGTTAAAGTGCAGGGAAAAAAGGATTTTCCACTATTACTCACTTTATTATACGTGTCTTCAATGTCTGTCAGGAAGTAGCAATTTGTCCTGATACTTATCTCGCATTCTGAATGTATTATTCAAGCCCATAGACGTATGCTACGCTGGTTGAAATTTACCCCTAAAAAGGACCCTTGCGGTAATTGTGAAGATGGATAAAGCGATTTATTCGCGGGTCCGCTGGCGCAACGGGCGGCGTAAAATTACTCGGTGGAAAATATAATGGCAGGAACGATCATCGATCGTTTGTGCCTTTAACGATCCCGGCTTTCCATCGGGTCCGCGCGGAACGTCCAAGCGGTGCAGTTAAGACGTAGAAGACGAAGAAGAAGAGGAAGAAGAAAAGGCGCCTGCCACGATGGAAGCTGCGAGGGTCGGCCTCGTAAAAGGGAACATATCGGCCTCGGTAGTGAGCACGACGATGCAGATGCGCGAAGGGATAAGGTAAGAGTACCGCGCGAGGAAAGGGACTTGCTCGAGAAGAGAGAAAAGTGAGTCTTCCGGTATCGAAGAAACCGCCGCCATCATAAAAGTCAGCTTCGTCGATTTAACGACCGTTTGCGCCCTTCTCGCGAGGCAGGCCTACAAGGGCCGTGGAGGCAAAGGGCCGAAAGGCAGCAGCCCCGCGCACCCCGGATCGAACGATGTTTTATCGTTCGCCGACGAGGGAGAGAGAGAGAGAGAGAGAGAGAGGACTATCGCGAAGTGGTGAAACGCCGCGGGATCGCGGGGAGATACGATCTTAATTAGAATCATTTAAGCGTGACTGTAAATCACGTTTGACGGACGATGAGAGTTATTTATCGCCACTCGCGCTGCTTCTATTATGACCGTCTATATTTGTGTGCTAAAGCACACGATTTTAGTGCACACTTCTGCTTACACTTGCACTCAAATAATTGAAAAATTTAAGTAATAATTAAAAAACTTATAATTGACAACTTCCAGCACATTAACGATGCCGTAGATGTATGCGTTTTATGCCGTTTCAAATAAAAAGTATACAGATATAAGAAAAAATAACACATCCTTTTCTGCTTTCTTTTTAATATTTTCGTTTCGAAACAAGTTTTACAAGAATTAAATTGAAAAATATAAAATAATAAAAATGGTAGACTCTCGAAATTGTCAAAAGTTGAATTTTACAAGGTTAATGAGAGTAAACGCGCAGTAATTGGTGCGCAACAATTTCCTTTTATTCACAATTTTCAATTATATTCGATCCTGCTTCGGATCGTCCTCAGCATAACAATAAATTATCCGGATATTAATGTCCTATAATGAAAAATATAAACATGTCGAAGGCGATTTAATTGATTAGAAATTCAGGTAATAAAATCGTCAATTATACGAATGAAATCTCGATATAAGACCTAATTTATTTATCTCAAGCTTATCTTATCTCTCTTTTCTTCTATATTAATTAGCAATTGGAAAAAAATTTAATTTGTCACGAATTGCTCTTGATATAAGTACATTTATCACGGAGATGTAATCACGTCATCAATCTATGTTGATCTAGCAATGAAATGCTATCTAGCAATATATCATCAGCACATACTCTCGTATCTTTATTTCAGAACCGGTTTCAATCTAAAACTATATTTAATCACTACACATAAAAATTCATCGAATCTGTGTCTTGTATTGCACGTTATACGATTCTGCAAATTGTAATTATTATACCCGTTAAATATGTTACTGTGTTAGCAAGTAAACATTATCGAAACGTTTTCTTGGCAAAATACGTATTTCCGTCAATGCGCATTTCATGCCTATCTTTAGGAAGGCATAAATTCGAAGCAGAATACGAAGCCGTTTCGTGATTACAGTGTACCGCAGTTAAGGAGTTAATACCGAAACGGTACTGGAGTAATTGCAGCGGTGATCGCGACAATGGTTCACAGGGGAGTGTCATCGTCGCTGTGTTCTCGTGTTAAAGTGTCACCACCAGTTATTGCCGCGGCGCAGTGCTCTGTAATATAACTTGCGCAAACCCTCTAACTTCAGTGCCGCCCGTGCAACCGATTGTTTTTTTCTTCTCTTTTTCTTTACGATCTTGTGCCCGCGTTTCGAGATGTCAGCCACCCGCGAAAGAATGCTCATAAAGTTAATCGTCCTCTGGGAGGTCGGTGTTCTACCGTTCCAGATCTTGCTAAGCGGAATCCGCGCATTCAATTACACGCTTCGCGATTTTACATTGATGCGAAAATTGCTGACCTTTTCCCGAATCGGCCCTCTCCTTTCATGTTCGCGCTCTTGGTGTTCTTCTCGATTTAAAGATTCCTTGTTTCTTTGTACGCTTTTTGCTCATTTTCAGACCACACTTAACACCTTCTTAAGTGCCTCTGTATATAGGATGCCCCTTTTTTTATATAGTATTTCTCATATATATAATTATGAGTTATCATTAATAAATTCTCTTTCTTTGCCGATTTTCTACTTATTCCTTTTTATATTAAGAAACCTTCCCTTTTTACACTCGAAAACAAATCTATTTTTACACTTTTTTGGCAAAAATTATGAGATTGATTTCATATTTTGTACGTTTATTCTATGTATCTTCAACAATGTGTAAAGTAAAAATTATTAAAAATTGTTTTAAAAGATATAATAATGAAAAGAGCGCTTCTAAAAAAACTTGATATACGATAATGTGACTTAGGATGATCTAAAACAAAAAATTCAAATTGCATTTTATTTATTAAAAGTGTAGGTAGAGAATAAACCTTGGAATTTACGAAAAAATTGTAAATTGACAAAAAACCGTCGCTTTAAAGTTAACATTGCAATTTCGACAAAAAATTAACTTTTATTACAACACAATATATTCAGTTTTAATAATTCGGAAATTTTAAAGAAGTTAAAACAATTTTACTCTTATAATAATATATCCAGAGAAAAGTCAATACATTTGTACAATGAACAATTTGAAGATGAAAAATTTTCCCGTTTTTTGAAAATTTAACTTTTTGAATTTGAATTTTTGTAGGAAATTGCTTCAACTTCCTTCAATAGTTTTTGAGATATTGTGCAGGCAGATTTTAAAATATAGTTAGTTCCAAAAAAAATGCGTTTCAAGTTTTCAGTATGATTATTTTATACACAACTATTTTATACACATTGTTAGGTACAGAGAATAAACGTACAAAATCAATCCGTCTCATAGTTTTTACCACAAAATTCATAAAAACGTAATAGTCTTGTTTTTGTGTGTAAAAACAGGGAAAAGCCCCTTAACTTTTCATGTATTACATCAAACATTCATGGAATTTTACTGTTGCCTGGGCTTTCATGAAATACGTATAAAGTTAAATTTCACGGAAAGTTCAATCTATATCTTTATGTTAGTCGTATCCTGCAGCACGGATTTTCCGGTATTCCGAAAATCTCGTTGCCATGGCTCGTTTATGTCAATCATCCACCGGAGATGCGGTCTTATGAAAATCGGAATAGCCATTCGCAACAGCAGTAGCTGCAGCAGCAGCGGCAGCAGCAACAGCGACGGAAGCGGAAGCCGACGCGGAGTCTCCACTCTGGCAGGACCACTCAGGATCTCGTAAGAGGTTTACGCGCGTTATTTTATGTGTCGGTGCGCCTCGTGCTCTTCGCCAGATATACATATTTCTTTGCGCACGAGCGAGGGAAGCTGGTAAAAGGGAGAAACTGTTTCCCTATTACCACAGGCTACCGCCGATTTCCAGGTATGCCGGACCGCCATAGCGAAGTCCAGGAAGCAGCCCTTAGAGCGATTTTGTTTCCCTCTTTGCGCGTGCCCGCGCCTATATATTGCTACCGCTCTCGTCCTTTTTCCCTCACCTTTTTCCCTCTAATCTTCCTCTTCTGCTCTCTGTCTCCCTCTTTCTGGCCACTTCGAAATTATGACGCTGGTGGATACTTTCTTGATTACAGGCGCGGAATCCGTCCGCGGATGACTCGGCTTCTTCGCTGTATAGAGAATGAACTCGAAGGGCCGATCGTTCATCAGATATTACCCATTGCGAGAAACCGCGAAGGCGAAAGCGAAGATCGCAGCGATAGGCCGGGGTCACCGGCCGTGTCGCTGGCGACTGCTGTTTCCGGCTACAGCAGATTTTTCAGCGGTAAAAATTTCTGACACTATAGACATGTTGTTAAAAACTCTTTTAACTTTTTTTCTGGCGAAGTTGTCAAAACTTTCTACGATTTTCATAAAAGATAATTACAATTTTTTTTAATTTAACAAGAAAGAGCAAGAATAGAGAAGAAAGAGAAGAGCAAGATAGACAAGAATATTAGGTAAAGATATATATAAAGATATCATTTTGGATTAAAACAGATGAAATTGAAGTTTCCTGTAATACACAGAGCCAGAACAAGTCTCTTTTTTTCAAAATCTGGGTTATGACACCAAATTATTCTCCACCATCGTCACATTGCGAACAAAGTTAAGAATCAGACAAAAAGTGAATCTGAATGGAAATATAAATATAAATAAGTAGTAATCATAAAATTTCTAGCAAGAATCTTAAACAAGCCTACAGTTTATTTATTTATTTTTTAATAAATTCCTCAATCAAAATTAAAATCTATATTCTCAACTTTTTATTGATAGTTTTACTATATGCATAAAAGCGTATTCATCAATAAATTGAGAATATGAGCCTCAAAGTGTTACAACAACAAGAAGTTAAAGCAATTTTGCTCTTATAATATATCCAGAGAAAAGTCACTACATTTGTACAATGAACAATTTGAAGATGAAAAATTTTCCCGTTTCTTGAAAATTTAACTTTTTGAACTTGAATTTTTGTAGGAAATTGCTTCAACTTCCTTCAATTGCTTTAGCAAGGCAGTCTTAAATCAATATTTAGTGCAAATATATACATGAAGCAGTCTGCCTTATATCCCACGTTTACAAGATTTTCACAATCAGATTACCACTGTTGCATAATATGACTAATGAAATATTCTCGCACTGTGAACTGCCGTAAGATAGAGATCTGCCATAAATCGTCGAAGGGAAAAATCGACTTAACCGTTACGATCGTTCGCGAATATCATCTCGATACGTACTGACATTTCATGTTCCCGATTGACTCGCCCGATACCATCATTGCTGAAGGTCAGTCCCACCACGAAGGTCAATCTCACCCGCCCTCTGTCCGTCCCGCCCGTCATCTTCGTGCTCTTCATCGTCATATCTTCGTGCTCTTCGTGGTCACGCCGCGCGATCGTTCGTCGTTCGCCGCGCCGAAGTGGATACGCCGCGGATAAAAAAAAAGGAGAGGGAAAAGGGAGAAAACGGAGATGGAAAGAGGGACTGGGTGACTGGCCGGCTGACTGAAGACTCGATCGTAATTGCAACGGCGTCGAGTCATGGTCACGACGACAGTCAATGTCGTTGTCCTCTTCCTCGGTCGCGCCGCTCCCTCATTCCGCACGGAAATCCTCGCCCCGTCACGAAAGCGAAGAAAGTCGAGATTTATACGTGCGCAATCTCGGTCCGGAGAAAGGTCGTGACGTAAATCACCTCCCCGGGTTACATACATCTCGTTCGCTTTCGTCACCGATCGATCACGCGGACTCTCTCATGCCACATGGGATTATCAACGTGATCTCACGAATCAATGGCCTCACGGGTGATTTAGAACAAAATAAGAGCAACGCTCTACAGAAAAATGATTTATTTATATTTGTGTTCAAATATCACACTCTCTAAATTCTTTGGAATAGAAATCCAGCCGACTGGCTGGATTTTCACTCTTTTACAGTGAGAGATTCCACTCTATAAGAGTGAGATTCCACTCCAAAGAATTTAGAGAGCATAATTGAAATTTATGAGAATCTCGGAAAATAAATTTTATCGAATGTGATACGTAAATTTTTTGTAAAAAAAAAGAAAACAAATACTTTATTTGAAGAAACGACGCCACAGCGACGTGTCGATGAAACGCAAGCTTGTATGTAAGACAAACTATCACATGACATACTCAACGATATATGGATTAAATCCAGCACCTGTTGCACAGGTAATAACTCTACTCCGTTCGCGTGACAAGATGCAAAAACTAGATCTCTATACAGAAGTGAGCGGAACCCGGTCATCAAATTATCTCGACGCAATTACACGAGATTATTCGTGCGCGATTCGCTTACGCGGCAAGTTGAATGGCATCCTTAGTTATCCTTTAAATCGCCTCCCGCCAACGTGCGCGAGTCATTGATCGTTGCACACGCGACAACGAATGGAAAAGTAAGTCGAGGAACAATGGACGCTTCGACGCACTTCGAAGACAAACCGCGGCGCGTAGAGCAATTAAGCGTTACAGAATCAGATTACAGAAAAACGTCGTAATAATCAGTCGCTTACGGAATACACATGAGAGATCTCGTCGGAAGCGGTAACGCGCGGTTAATTATGAATCCCCGTTCGTTTACAGCCGATTTGCCTGTTACATTAGCGTGACATAATCGAGCACGTTTCGCGGCAACCGGTCGCGAGTCGTGCCTGTGCTACGCGTTCTCTCGCGAACGGATTCTTATTACGGCGAATATCATTTCACTGAGAGAAAAAGGCGCACTCGGTGCACCGGAGATAAGGATAATTTAATTAAAGCGAACATTTTTTTTTTTTTTATTTGTTTTGACAAGGACGCGTTAATGGAACACCGTTATTCTCTCTTTTCACTGCGAAACGACGACAGCGTCGTGCTTCGTACGTCTTGATTAACCCGGCTCGATCAGACGCGGAACCTCGCGTGCGCGGATGCATCGTAAATCCAAGGGAGGGCATCCCAAATTCACGACACGCGCTCATCTCCTCGACGTACTATCCCATTACGCGCTCGTGTCACCGCTTATAAACATGCCCATATCTCTCGCGCGATAAAAATGAAAGGTCAAGAATCTCACCGCTTTCTCGCATTATAAATTCGCTTTATCTGCTTCCGCAGGTTTGCCTCGTGTAATTCTTTCGTGCATAGTTAGTTCAGCTTCCATAAGCTTAAATGTAAAGAAGAAGATGTAGATGTATTCCTGGAAAATGCAGTAGCCAGCGCGCGTAGATTTACATCTACAGCATGAAGATAGCTAACTCCTTTAGGGGAGTTACGTATTCATCACCATGAACCGACCGCTTTCGAAAAAGAAGGAGGCATTCTTCCGAATCGGCGTTTCTCTTTATCTAATCGTCATCGCGAATTTTGTCACTTGCTCACGATTTAACGGAACACCCGGTACCTCGGCTAGTTGAACACCGTAATTGACTTGCATGGAAGTTCGTGACTTCGAGTCGAAACTCGGCGATTGCCGAGGAAACCTGTGAAACTTGCGGTACTATTGCGAATAAAATTCAGACGTATTCCTCGCTGTGAGCGATCATGTAATAGCGGCATATAATTATTGCGAGTCGCCATTTACAGCAGGATATCCCCGCCGTTTGAAGCTGGATACCACCGTAGGCGATTACTGTTCACCCCGTCATTTTTAACGCGCTCAGTGGCGCAATTACACAAATCTACATTAATGAATAAATAATTCGACATAAATAATCTGACTACATTACATGAATAATAATCTTATCGCGAAACGCTGGAATGTCATATCGTTGACTTTACATACAATCCATCGATCGTGCGATTGCTGATGCATTTCATGATGATCGATGCAAATCAAATAAGCCCGTTAGAATTCGGAGTCATTGTCTGATATCGAGAACGGCACGCAGTCCATCACTGCATTTTCTAAAAATAATAGACACTAGATTCGTTCCAGATTGTCGAATTATTGCGGAAAGCTTTGAAATATTCCATATATGCCGTGCATATATTTTTTTAAAAATAAGCATTAACATTCAGATCGTTGAAATGCTATGTATCACATTGAAAAAATTAAGATTATTTTTATTGATCGATAAAAACAGCCTACATTCATAATTAAATAGCAGCTTAAATAAATAACTAAATAAATGCCTAAATAACTAAATAAAAGACTTTAAATAACCAATAAATTTACGTTAGATAATACTCACACGTATAGGTATAAGCACACACACATACGCATACACACAATAGTTAGTCAGAAATCGAGTTACGCGATCAGTTTTCTGGACCGCCTGCCTCGGCCACGGTCATAAGAGCGCGCAATATGCCATCGACCGGTCACGTTCGGTAATCGCTGCTGCGTCGGTTATGAATATCAATTTACGTCCACCTGACTACTCAAGATTCATTGCATCCAATTTACTATATTCGCGCTTGCTGCGCTCAGCCTTACGCGACGTATGAACGCCTATCCTAACTACGAGCTGATGAGCAGCTTTGAAATATGGAAACAACGCGCTTTTATCACGATCGATTTAAAACAATTTCGTATTATTATTACGTAAATAATTGACTAATGAAAATCGTCGAAATATATAATTATTTATCTTTTGTTTGTATTTAAAACTACACTCAAATAGAACACTTGAATAATTCAAATAAAAGTTTAATTGTTTTTATGGAGAACATATCTAGTGAACATCAGATTCAAATATTACGTTTTATTATGAACTTTATAGCTGAAATTATGGATAGAAGCGAGGAAGTGTATATTACATGTAGATTGAATACATTGTATTACATATCTCGTAATGGAGAGGTAATATTAGAATGCGTGATGGAAACAGTCGACCTGACCTACCAAGAGATTTGCGTACTTCACTTTACTGATGGAATTGCGAGGCAAAACCGACCTATAAATGCACGTTTCAACTACCACTTAAAATTCCGCTCGCTGCTCTCTTTCTCTCATCTTCGGTACGACGGATCGAGAGAGAGGAACAGGAAGAGCGAGGAAATTGTTCTCTAAGAACAATGTGGGGGAACGAAAAAGAAATAGCGCGAACGAATATTGACCCCGAATGGAAAGAGCAAAATAAAGTTACGAAAAGATTCCGGAACGTACGTGATCCGTACATACGCGATTACTTGCGCTGATTGTTTGAATATTACACAGTTGGAAAATTTGTGTTAAATTTAACGTATATTGCACGTCCTAAACGGTTCAAATAACTCAAATTTTTGTGTTAATTTAATAAGATGAATCTCTTGAAAAATAACACAAATATTATGTACAAAAACTTTAATACAATTTGGATACAAATTGTGGAAGCAAATTTCTTCAGTAAAATTAACGTTTACAATATGTTGGCTTACATTTTATTCATTTATCTTAGAATTAACGTTTCAAAACTATATTATTTTTATGTTATTTGTTCATTTATCTATAAAGTGTATTATTTTGACACTAAAAAATATTGAATGTTAATTTAATACAAAATATTTAAATAACATAATCACATTATGTTAAATTAACTCGCGTATGTTAAAAATTCAACAAAAAAAGTTTTAACAAAAACTGTTTTTTAACATAAATACAAAATGTTTTTCTGCTATATCTTATATATTATACAACTCAGAGTAGAACAGAACTACTTTAAGAGGATTTTAGCAACATGTTTGTATCCAGCGTCTATTATGGATAGACCAAGCTTTACGAAGCTTTGAATGATAAATGTAGATAAATAGCAGAACAGTGATGAATAGAACAAACGATGCCTAAGATGAATAAGCTCGTGTGTATTAGCTATCTGATACGATTGGCAGTGCGAGTCTCTTCGGAAAGGAACATCGCTGGAATAATTCTGCGGTGAAGAGCGATCAGAGTAGCTGGTAACTCACAATATAGTTTTTCACCTAAGCAGCCCGACGAGGAGCGATTGCCCGTGCCCTTGATGGGCCACAGGCTAATCGCCTGGAACGCGAGAATCAGACCGCAACCGAAGAAGCCAAGGGAAAGGCAGAAAGAGACGACGGACGAAAGCAGTGTCACGGAAGATCGAGGATTTTTCTGTGAATTTTACGCATCACGAAGCAGCACTTGCAGCACCGGCGCGATGCACTGCGTGGTTCGCAATGAATAAAAGATACAAATGTTATACGACGTAACCGGGCGCGGAATTTATACCGATATACATACACATATATTCATATACGTACATATATATTTATTTATATACGTTTTACCTGTTTCCTGCTATATTATTAATATCAGCGATCAACGTACAAATTCCGTTGCGATCGATTATGTCGAAGGGATGACTACAGCTTTTTCATTCCGTTCCAATTATTAGCTGTAATTTCTCATTTTTTGAGGCCTCATCATATGTATGAGAAATAATCGTAACAAATATCTCCTGTTCAATCCGAATATAAATCTACGGTTGTAATACAATATTTAGTTCTCAACGCAATGGATAAAAATCTTCAATTTATTGTATTTACAGAATAGAATACTGACGTGAATATTTATAATATTGCTAAATATTATTCCTATGGTTATAATTCCTCTACTCTTTTTATACTCCTTTTTTCATGCGCTGAGAAAATGATTTTATTATATCAGCAAGACATATATAATTGAGTTCGTTTTGATGAAATCAGCATAATGAAGCATAATTTCTGGTATTATAATAGGACTCGAGATTTTATAATTAAAATGTTTGATAGACTTTACTATAATCTGGTAATTCCTACAAGATTTCTGATTCGTCAGTTCTGAACAGATTGAATCTGCCAGATTTTTAAATGATGCAACAAGATGCAGTCTTTTTCCAGTGTGAGATGAACGAATTGATGTACGAACGGAAACAGGTAAATTGTTCACATGCATGTTATTACGCGATCTCATCTATATGTTGATCGCACACGGAATCCATTAACCCGCAAGTTAAAGCCTACAATGATACGTTAACCCGCGATTAGTGATTAGTATTAGAGTTACCGTTTATTCCGCTTCTTACCCGCGGACGGGTAACGAGGCGGGCGTGGCAGCGGCGAGAAAAGTCACGTTAATTCGGTGTTTCCAGCCGAAGCTGGCTGTCGATCGATCACGCGAGCTTTTCTCGCGGTAACGTCGAGATTCCTTGTAAAATTCGGATCGCCGCGAAAAAGAGGTGCCGATCTCCTCTTCCGCGATCGGTTCACATTAGGATTTAAATCGGCGCGAGCGGATTTCCGTGGGCGTCGGTTACCGCTGTATGAAATTGGAGCTCGAGCAAACAGAACTTGAATATGCGTCACGACATTTATTGTGATGTAAGATCGTAAAGCGCGGGGACGACATTCCTGTCGAGTCACCCGTGAAAAAGCTTCCGCGTTGGGCGCTTCTATCATCCCCGTCGGCGATCGGAGTCGAAAAATCGGCCAGTATCGCAAGCGGACGCTCGTAAAACCGAGATTAAGATATATCAACGGGATTTAATCGTTCAATTAAATGAGACGGTCGATACGTTTCGCGATACAACGGAAGCCACACGCATAACGAACGATTCTTCTGCGCTCTGTAAATTACTAACAGTCAAAATATGTCATCTACTTTTAACTTTCTAATAATAATGGTGTATTTTACTCTTTAAATGAGATGCAAAGGAATTTTTGAAATTTTCGGTATTGCATTTATATCAGTAGATTTAGAATGATTTATAAAATAATTCTACTTAAAATTAATACCGACTGCAGTCGAGTGCACACTGTTGAAAGACTGAAGCAAGTTAATCATGAAGAAGATTACATTGATCTCAGTTCACGATTGAGGAAACTGGAGCGTTTCCGTGATTATAATCCACGACGTATTGACAACAACGTCGGAGCAGAGCGGAGGCCGGGAGGAATACAAGCTCTAGAACTAGCTGTAAATTAACCACACACTACGATCTGGTATTCCTTCTGATATATGTTTTTGCTTGTGTGTGTGTGTGTGTGTGTATATATGTCATGTTATATACATACTCACGTATCGTGATATATAGTTAGCATATCGCTGACATGATCTCTCAGATATATCGAAGCTCTAATATATCTTATTCTATACGCAGTCTTTTTTTTTTTTTACGATCCATGAATACTGAAATTACGTACAATAGTACAAATATCAAAACCTTACAGTCATCACGATATGAATAGCTTTGCGTGTACTTACGCCATCGTTAATTTGCTGCTATTAGCGTGAGCTTTTCTACTCAAATTAAATAAAGCCAAAGAAATTCATCAAAATTAGAAACAAAGAGTACATAAACGGTATCGAGATAAATAGATTGTCTATGTAAGAACTTGAAAGCAAAATTCCGCTAAAACGGAGCCCGGACCGGACGGTATATACCTCCAGTTAATTGAAGGCAAATACGGTTCTAAATGCAATTCCGTTGCATCCAGGCATTGTACGACACGCGTGCGCATGAGTAAACGCACGCACATCAGCAACTGTCGGAGTAGCTAGATCGCCCGTGATCGCTTCCTTTCTCGGTGCATGCAAACTAGTGCACGATCCTCCCGAGCACTGTGGTTAATGTCCCGTTTGATTGGTCGGCGCTGCGATGGTACGCGGTGAACTGCGATCCACCGGCGACGATCGAGCGCAAGATCGAGAACAGCCTCGTCTTCGAAACCCCATCCTTTTTCACTATCCCGAATGACGAGCGTTTATGCTTGATCTTAGATTCACTGTGTCAGATTCCCAGTACGATTTTATACCTCAGAAGAAATAACGCGAAAGATTATTCACCCTGGCTGAATTAAAAATTTCAAGCACGTTTGAGTATTTTCCGTAGGATTTTATACATATAACATTCTGGTTTTAAATGTATTCAATTCTGCGCGTGTGTGCACTTTATACAAAATTACATATGAAAGTTGCGTGTTGGGTATATTCTGTAATTTACAATTTAAATTTCGCAAAAATTTCATGATTTGATCTTCAATCTCAAATCCTGATAATTATTTGTTATTAAAGATAAAAATTAAAGATGTGATGAAAATTTAAATTATAAATAAATCTGCAAATTTTATTAGATATGAAAGGTATCGATATCATTGCTTGCTGATGTCAATAAAGAACCGTTTCATGGTTTGATTTTCAATCCTAATCCCTGATAGTTATTTATTATTTAGAAAAAGATTAAAGACGTGATGAAAATTTATATTGTAAATAAATCTGGAAATTTTATTAGATATCGACATGGAAGATATCGATATCATTACTTGCTGATATCAATAAAGAACCGTAGCGAAGATGCACAAGAACCTAGAAGAAACTGGGGCAAAATGACGGGTGAGGCAAGATAACCAATAATTAATAACTCTCGAGATTGCCGACATAAGCGATAATACATAGCGAACAGTAATTATGAAACAAGCTACTGTGGAATATACAGCAATAAGTAATGCTACTCTAAAACAGGTCCTGCATTAAAGATGTTATATTCTCGGTAGTTATACTATTATTTTATACGTGTACAATATTTCAATATGACCAAATAAGCTAAAAAATATAATGCTGTGAAATATGTTATCTTTTTCCCAGCATTACTATTATAATTTATTTATACGTGTAATAAATTATACTAAATTGATAGCCACGCTATATGCTAAAAATAAGTACGATTAAAAAAAATATTTATAGTTTATTTTGATAATAAAAAATATATTAACATTTTCCTATTGTACCACATTTCTCTATCTGTAAGTTCTTTTTTCCGTATGCATTTCTGTTCCGCAAGAAAATGTGTAAGTCTTATACGAAACGAAAAATCAGGTATAAAAAAAGACAGATTATACGCGCCAGGATGAAAGCAGTTTCTGCTACTTGCGACGTGGCAAAAATGCAGCAGTAACACTGATTTAGGTTCGTAACGGGAGAAGATGGTATCTGTGCCGCGTTCCTTCCGAAAGAAAATGGTATAATGGAGTAATTATTATTTAGGCCGATGTATAAGAGACCGGTGTGTAACTTCTCGGAAGATCGGATACCAAGTAGCCGGATAATAGATTAACCAGATACATGTTGCCGTTCCGCTTCGAACTAATCGATTAGGTATTTTTGAGGGAGCTCTCTCCTCTCGCGCACGAGATACGCTTTTTCGTATCAGTGTAGCAAATCGCGGCCAAGCCCGTGAAAAACGCGCGCGGTGGGTAATATTTCTGATCTTCACGTAAATTAGTCGGTAATCAGTACTTGATACGATAGCGGAAAATAATCTATCTCAGAGATCAACCCACGATTTGTGGTATCGAGGTAAATTACATGGATTCATAAACGCATTATTTTAATTTACCGGCCCGGAGGGTATAATTAATGACGGGCTGCGACGACTGTAATTACGTTCAAGTATTTTCCGTAAAAAAATCTTGCATGCTAGATTATTATAATATCAAGCCAGTGCTGAATGTTGCTGAGAAGAGGGAATACAATGTGAAGGAATTCGTCAGAAAATTCGCGCGGCAAATTGGTTTCACAATAAATTTGCATCGCTTCATAAGAGATATGAAGATTGTAATAAAAAGATTGTATAAGCTACAAGAAAATGATTTTGTAAAGAAATTTTTTTTACACATTCTCTCGTGTCGCAACGATTCAAATTAGCTGCTGATTCATGCGAAATAAATCGACACATGGTCACTTACAGAGTGATCTTCCGATCCATTCTCGCAGCAGCCATTCTACCCGGCGACGATCTCCTTCAACCCCTCGCTAACTCGTCCAGTTGGGAGCGGTTTCTGTGATGATCAGCCGAGGTCTCTATCACGAATCACAGAATCACTCGTAGAAAGCGAAAGGTGCGCGCAAAGCGTATACACGTACGGATATATACGGTCGCGATTTCCGTTCACCACTCGTACGCAGGCCAGGTCCTCCTTCACTTGCGCGCCTCCGACGCGCGGTATCCGTTTCCAGTGCGGAAGTCAATCGGACATCCCGCGCGCGACGACTCCCCGAGTCCGGCGGCGCAGACGACAGAGTGGAGAACGGTGTGGCGACCGCGCACTCGGATGAGTCTCCACCAAATACCAGTTCTCTCTTTCTCTTTCTTTTCGTCGGTAGATCGAACGAACGGTCGCGAAGAGATTCGCGCGAGCGTACACCTCACGGCGGTGCCGGCTGCGAGAGTGCGCCTAGAGCCGAAATAGAGCAACGTCTGCGCACTGTTCTCCGGCCGTAACACTCTGCCGAGATA
>QKQZ01006852.1:0-33755 GCA_003595255.1 Solenopsis fugax | reverse complement strand
TTTTGCAATTGTATTTATTTTTACATTATTTTAATTATAAATTATTTTTATCCCAATTGTACAATAATTTTAAATGTATGTGCATAATATTAATATNTAAAAAAAAGTATATGTTATTAATTTCCTAATTGTTTAATACATTTTATATATTTTTTTACAATATGTTTCTCTAAAATCGTATTTTTGTATTAAAAAAATGTTATTTTGCAATTGTATTTATTTTTACATTATTTTAATTATAAATTATTTTTATCCCAATTGTACAATAATTTTAAATGTATGTGCATAATATTAATATTTAAAAAAAATTTAGCTTCGAACTATATAATAATTTAGAGCTTTTTGATCTGAAATGAGTTCGAACATATCTTCAATTCGAAAAGATCGAACTATTTGATGTTCGATCTTAAAGTTCGAACTGTCCGAATTACTCGATCACCTAATGTTTCCGAGCACTAATTATAAGTAAATAAAAAAAAAAAGCAAATCGCGCCGCGCGGGTATTCCTCCCTCCCTCCCTCGCGCCATCTCGAGTGTCGTCGCGCTGTTATTTACACTTGATTGTCATGGTCACGCGCCCAGCTCCGCACGGACGCACACCCTGAAGTCCGCTGCACATTAAGGTACGAACGCGTCGCGAAGAAGAGTGTAAACAGCATAAATATCTCCGATCGAAGCATCTTGATTATTTATTGTATCAAGAAAAACAACAAGATGTTCGTGGATCAGAGTTTTTAGTAACCACGCTTATCGATGCGGTGTACTTATCGATGCGGAGCGTGCGACTAATCGATTTTGTTGTTAAACAGTTGGTAGACTCGGCTCGCCATTCGTCACCGAGTACCGGCACGATCGCATGCGGTAACCGTTATTGATCGCGGATCGAGAAGGTAATTCGTTGATAGGAGGCTCGAGCGGACCCAGAAACGGGGCTCAGGATCTTTCCAAGGATCCTGCGATGCCGTGGAAGTGGTCATGGACGGCGTTCGCATCCTGGTGAAACAAAACGGACATCGCGAAATTCTGCGTTTCGGGCATTGCGTCGTAAGCGTCGAGTCGTGTGTGAGGGAGACGTGTTTTGACGGATAAAGGACGGAAAGGACGCGTGTCGAAAGCACGAAAGGTAAGAGAGGAAATGTCTCTAACAGCGTAACGACTTCGCGAAAATTTCGAGGTGCCTACGTGACGCGCGGCGAGTAGCAATGGCGGGTGGCAGGGGGGAGGGGGGGAAGCACTGTTTTTTTCCGCGCGATTTCTGAGGAACTTCCGATGTCATGGAAATGGTCGCGGACGACGCTCGCGTCCTAGTGAAACGAAACTAGCGTCGCGGAATGCCGCGTTTTGGCGGGAATTGCGTCGTAAGGGTCGCGTCGTGTGGGAGTGAGACGTGTTTCGATGGGTAAAGGACGGAAAGGACGCGTGTCGAAGGTGTGTGGCAAAAAATGTGTATCGAAAGCACGAAAGATGAGAGAAGTAGTATGGTGAAAAATACTTGGAGATGTCTCTAACGGAGTAACGACTTTGCGAAAATTCCGAGGTACCTACGTGATGCAGCGAGCAATAATGGAACGAGGGGAACAACGCATTTTTTTCCAATTTCCAAACGTGGTCATCGAAAAGTAAATCTACAAAAATATAAAAGTACACCTACTTTGATATAATAATTCCTCGCGATTTACGGTGAATAAAATGAGTTGGAGTAGATTAGAGACTAGGTTAGGTAAAATTACGCGTAGAATTTTCTCTTAGAAATTATTTTAAAAATCGTGTTAGTTGTGGGACAATGTGGACTTTGGCGAATTTTATTATTTTTACTTTTAGTAAAATTTGGTTAAATTTTAATAAAATATTAAACTACTTTGTTATAAAATAATTTGAATAAAATTCCTAAGAAAAGAAATTTTTTAAGAAAAAAATTAAAGATTTTTCTAAAAATTTTCTTAAGAATTTTTTTCTTAAAACAATTTGTTCTTAAGAATTTTAGCAAAATTTAAAATTATTTTATATAACAAAGTAGTTTAGTTATATTTAAAAAAAAATTAAACAAATTTTTTTTCTTAAGAAAATTTAGAATTTTTTCTAAGCAGAAAAATTCTAAAAATTCTAAAAATATAACTAAATTACTTTGTTATATAAAATGGTTTTAAATTTTACTAAAATTCTTAAGAAATTTTTTTTTTAGAAAAAAATTCTAAAGATTCTAAAAATTTTCTTAAAAATATTTTTCTTAAGAATTTTTATATTTCTCTTTATGTGTATATGATAATTTTTCTCCAAACATACAAATAATACACGTATATGAACAAAAAGATTTAACCTTTATGATTAATATGCTGAGGAATTCATTTAAAAAATTAAAAAACCTCTTGACTTGTTTGATACTTGCCGGAAATTTTATATCTATTACATATTTATATTTCTTGCTTGATTCTTGTCAATACAAAATTGTTCATAATGTAAAACAACTGACAGAAAATGAATTGACGCCATAACCCAGATTTTTAAAGAAATGGACTATTTTTTGTAGGAAACTCTTCAATTATGAATTTGACATTATGAATTTGAATTTTTGTACGAAATATGTTTTAATTAGTAATAATGTAAGTTCAGAAATGAGCCATAACGTTGTAATTATTAACGTTAGTACTCTTACACAAAACGCGAATCTAGCTCGTCGTTTGAATATTTGCAATTCAATGCATGTAAATACGCGAATTACAGTGTTCCACTAAGTGGTTGCTCTTGCATTCGGGATTTAAGTATTTTGTGACACGTTCGATATATAAATTCAGGCACGTGTTATCCTGTTTTTGTCATCACGAACGGCTCTGGTAAACTCTATTTTTTTGTGAAGTTTTCAATAAAATACAAAAAGTCTGATATTTTTTTAAATCCAAATAGGAAAATATGAAAATAATATTTTTTATTTCAAACTCATTCAAAAATACATATTTTTATGTTTGCTTCGATGGCATGCGTACCTCATGTGTTTTATTAATTGAAATAGTTGCATGTTATTTTTATTATATATTTAGAAAAATAATAAACAGACTAAATAGCTATTTTCTTTTAGTTGTTCTTGTAAACTTGATATGAAAACTCAATACGAAAAGATAAGCGAGATTTATAATCATAAAACGCTTTATTTCGGATAGAACATAAAATCATCATAATGACGCTATTAGGACTTTATTTTGTCACTTATAAGTCAATAAATGTTACTTTTATGACATCATTATGATGTTATCGAGTAACAAATGAGCGATTTTTGATATCATTATGATTCTGTGTTCTACTTGAGTTTCTATAGGCTTATTGTAAAAGGTTATAGAGGCATATTATATCAGGCTCTTGTTGGTTAAATGAAGTCTTGATGTTTCTTCTAGTGAGACAATCGCGCTACAATATTCTCATTATTTCAATGTGGAACATGGTCAAAGCTAGCTGCTCATCATGAATTCAACCTAACCGAGGACCACCCCCTCGGCTTTGTGTACGCGCGTGACTCTCTTGAAACCCGAATAAAGCTTGTTTTGCCTGTGCTACATAGCTCTTCATGGCAAAGCCGATTAATTATTAAACGCGCGCGCGATGACCTCTTTCATTCTCGGAGATTAAGAGATGCAATCCTACATCCATTGTCGTTGCCATGATTTCCAGAAACTGAATCCCAAACACCATATTATTCGTATATTATATTGCATTGTTTGCCTAAAATAGTATTGTACGAAAGTCACTTACGTTGCACGTAGCTTTTATCACAGCTTTGTGATAAGAGTATACAAATTATTTAAAATTCTTACATTCGCAAAAATGATTATAAAATCGAAAACATGTAATATTTTACTTGGTTGAAAAAGTTTGGAAATTTCAGAACATTTATTCGAAAGAAAAAAATATATTAGTATTTTTATTCTTTATTAGATTACCGTATTTTATTGACAGATGTGCTTGTAATTATGACTGTACAATTATAAATATATCTATCTACAATTATAAATATTTATCCGAATAATCATACCGCGTGATTTTATGTGATTAAGAATTAAATCTGATTAAATCTCTTCGGCTAGAATGATATAGGAAAAGGAAAAGATGTAAGAATTCTTAAAGATGCTCTTCTTAAGGACCAACCTACCAATGAGCAATATTATGCATACGGGACGCATATGAACTTTCCGAAATTCGAATATCTTTGAGACGGAATGGCTCCCATGTGTATCGCGTCTCCTTCTCGGTGTTCTATCCTTGATTGTGAGATGTGCCGCAGGATACGTTTGCTTGAATGATATATATCTCGCCGTACATGTCTGAAATGCACTGATGGATTGTGTATATTGATATTTATTTCATTTTACGCACATTATCTATAAAAATAATGTGTTTTACAAAATTCTTATAATATGAATTATTTGACAATTAATTGATTGCTACGTTATATTTGGAATCTTTTGCTTTTTTGTAAACTCAGATTTAATAAAATGAGAGAGAGAGAGAGAGAGAGAGAGAGAGAGAGAAGGGGAGGGGGGAAGGAAGAAGCGACGTTTATTATCTTTAGTCTCATTTTGCTTGTAAACTTTTTTAGAATAAACTTTTTTGTGAATATTAATATTGTAAGTTTAAAAGGGAAAAAGAGTAGAACGTACACAGCAGATCTATTTTACTTTAGATTTTTCTGTTGTGTTTCTTTTTATCCAGCAATTTTTCATTTGTAAAATACGCAATGTTTTCATACATCTTTTAATACCGTAAAATATCAACATTTTCAAAAACGTTATCTTAATCATAAACTTTATTGCAAGTTTTCTTCTCAATATGCATTGCCAGCAGCATAGTCCAGCATTAGTGGTTCTCAAGGTTCTCTGTTAGAGTAATACAGAAAAAAAGGAGGAAAAAAATGAAAGAAAAACGTTATGCCGTTCAACCTTAGATTTGATCATTTATATTAATCATTTTAGCAATTAATTCGTGAAACATTCATTGATGTTTTTGATGTGTAATATATCGTTACTCGTACAACTTTCGTTTCGGACAGTTGAAAAAACTTTCTCGGAAACCACTGGTCTGGATACGGGATTAATCGAGACTACGCCGGAGGAAACACGAGGGATTCCAGAATCGATATGCGATATCACGTTTCGCTGTGTCACCGGAATGCCACAGAACCATCTGCATTCATCCTTATTCTCTTTCTCTCTCCATTTCTCTCCACATCTCTCTATCTCTCTTTCGCACAATACACACATACACATACTCACCTCTCTGGCAACTACTGCGTGATATAAAATGCGGAGCGTTTTCAGCACGAGCAATTGCAGCCTTCCAATAAAATCGAGAACTGTCAATATCACAGTAGTACCGTATAATAATATTTAATACACCATGAATCGCGCATGAAGAGAAACGTACGTAACCAGATGTTCATAAAATTGATCTGCCTTAATTATCGAGTTGCAATTAAGTAATCTTAATCGCGGTTCACAAAAAATTAGAATCTAATCAGATAATAAACATTGGATTTTTCCTCGAGCAACTCACATACAACTGATAAGACAATCTGCATTTTCATAATAAAAAGATACCCCTCTTAATTTACTTATATTCTTTTATGGAAACAACAAATAATCAATAATATTTATCCTAAATAATAAACAATAATGTGATATATTAATTATAAAATATCCAAATTTTATTATTAATTAAATTTGAACCGTCACACACACACACACACACACATACACACAGTTTCGTAATCAACATGTACAATACATATTTTATGTACACGGTAAAAAACGAAAGATAAACATTAAGGGGTTAATGTATTCAGGTGCTCGATCTTCTTGCTGATAGATTAAACTCGACGTACCGTGGGTCAACATAGCCCATATAATCTCTTTCGACTATAATAACTCTCGGTGGCGTTTATAATAAAACGAAGTCTGCCGGGTCACCACGTGAACACTGTGTCGGCGGCTTGTGATGGGAGAATAATAACATCTTCATCGGAGAACTGGCACTGTAACGCGAAAGTAGTCTTTTTAAATTTTATTTATATCATAAACGCGCTATTGTTACCTTTATCTCTCGATTTATCAGTACGCTGCACATTTAGAACACGTTGACGAGTACTCACTGAATAAGAACGCATTTAAATCTTATTAAGTTGCTATTTTAATGGCTATTTTGAACATTTCAAGATATCTACGTGCAACGAAATTAAGTTTCCATCTATTCCTTTTACCGACGATATCATTTGAAATAGCTTGGCTTATAGCCAGATTATTACACTGTGTACATAATTTACTTTGAAAAATTCTATTTAAATTGCACATTACATCATAAAGGTTTTGACGAAGCGAGTTCAGAATTTTACATTTTTTTAGAGTAACTGAATCGATTGTTTCTTAAAGCAATTATTTATTATTAATTTTTAAATAATTGTTTTCTGATTTTAATTATCTTTGCTTTAATATAAATGAAAACTTAATATATTTTTAAATATCCATTTATAAAAAAATATCTCGGGAGCACTTTAGTTAGTAACATTATATAAATGTTTCGCGTATACATCTCTAGTATAGGAAAAATAAGAAATAAAATGTAATAAAACTTGACTTTTGGTTCGTAGTACCTTGAAAAATACTGTTTCAACAGTTCTAACATATTCTGCAAAATAAAAATAAAACAACGGTGAGAAGTAGATGGATGGCGAAGAGTGACCATGACCGATAGCATGAACAGGCGAGATCCTTGAGAAAATTTCACGTTTAACCAAGTAGACAAAGTAAAGGAATAAGACGCATAAAAAGTTTATCAGGTGTGACGATGAATGGAATCGAAATTGAGAGGAGGCAACGATAAATCGTTTACTCCAATAGTCAATTGGATATTTGTATGGAAAGAAATATTTGAGAGAAAACACGTTTATAAAACTGAAATTGTAGTTTTATAATTTTGTAATTGCACAGTATTTCCAAATTATATAAGTATTAATTAATTCAAAATTAACACTTGTATAATACTTTTATCGAAATTTAATTACAAAATTAGATTCTTTTAATGAGTCAAATAATTAGTACGAAGGAAGTGACAAAAATATGACTAATTATTTTAATTATTTAATTAAATTCCATGAAATTATTCGGAAATTATTAATGAAAATTTTAAAATGTCCATATTTTAATATTAATAACAGTCTGCGTTTGCATTACTTTTGCCGCGAGCGACAGTCATTTTATCATAAAACATCGATATAAGAAACTATCGTTTTGCTCTTTCGGGTCGTATCAAGGTTACTGGTGCACATAAGTTAGAAGAAAAATCGTTATGCCAGACCGTCGTCGAACAGTGCAGCAGCAATGCCGCGTTCTCAACCATTAGCCGCGATGCACGCTGTGACTCGGAAATAAATGCATAAAACAATACGGGTTTTTTTGTGATACAATTTTGCAATCGAAGCAAAGATGCTTTATTATTTAGTCTTCAGAAATGCATAAATTCCGGATCATGATGCAGCGACTTAAGACAAACTAATAAAATAATCAAAATTTCTTTTCAGATCTCAATTAAAAATAATAACTTTTGAATTAGAATAGCAGTCGTTATTTTTGTGTCATCGACTATACTGCGTTCCTTCAGAAAGTCAAAACGCCAACGTTATTCTTGCATTATCACTCGTGGAGGAGAACCATGGGTATAATATATCCTTCCTCCTCCCGGGATGATAAACAAAGATTTTAAAAAATCTCTTCGGACTATAATGGCGCCGCTGAATTCTTTCTTTTTCGACGACCATAACTTGCGTAATTATATTACACGTCGATCATAATACAAACTTGCAAATTACATGAAAATTATCATTCGACCATAGTTCGGAGCGTAGCACTTTTATAATTAAATTAACGCAGAGTAGTATATTCGACAGTTGGTAATTGACCTATATTGAATTTTATCGACATTCCATATTTTCATTCCTATTCTAATTCCTGTAGAAGTCCGAGAACTATTATAGTAATGAGGCTTGTTGAGAAGTACTATCATTACACGAAAAATTTGAATACACATGCAATTTGGCGCGATTAATTAGCACAATTCTGTCTGATTCGTAGCAAACGTATACGCGTATCATCGTCATAAATGTCTGACGAACCTTTTTCTTTTTATTGCTTTACCGTACATTCATGCACCATACGTAATTTCATTCAATTAGCTGCAACATTTTCCCGGGCTGCTCGAATAAATGAGTACCGCGTCGCAATCGTATCGTTTATAAATCCCGTATTTCGCGCCACCGCGTATACCGCGCTAATGCACCGACGAAAGATGCAGACTGCAGGTGCGATCGTTTCTCGGTGCATCTACGACCGTCGTCGTGGTAAATGCATTAGGCACCGCCGCGCGAAAAGCGGCATTTGCATCAAGAATACAGACACGGCGCGCGCCGCGTACGGGAAGGCATTCGTCATCGCCGGCATTCGAGCGCCGTTACGATGTATGTAAGTGCAAAATGGGGAAGCGTGCACACGATAACGAGATGCGCCACGCGATACAGTAAGTACCACATCGCGAATGTACGCGGGAAAGCCGGTGTGGCGCGAATCTAAAGCCGACCCGGTTTGCAATTCGCGTGCGTACGCGAATATCGAATTTGCCACGCGAAAGAGTCGCAGTATAAAAAAAAAAGGTTCAACAATTACCGTGAAATGTTTGCTCGCTAACTCGTGCGAGAATTTATCTTGAAACGTTATGCACAATGTCGCACGGGCTATTATCAGAACGATCGCGCAAAATTTGTCGATGCAGGGCGTGTCCCACTTTTGCCAGTAAAAGTCGTTTTCTTTATAAAATTAGAAGCGATGTATGAAATAAAGTACGCAGATTGGGAACATGAAGGCATACTTTAGCCTACTTTTATTATTTATATTCTTTTTCGAAATAAGGTGGTTGATATGATTGATGCAATAATAAATTAATTGAATTAAATAAGAAATAAGTAATTTGAAAAAAATGTAACGTAATGTTTAATTTAAACTATTATAGATTTGATTTATTTTACTATTACAGTATAACTTTGATTAATTACATAATATTAATCTATTTATATATTTTTTATAAATTACATTTTTTACATATTATTTAATTGTATAGCTTTTCTTAGAAAATATATAGTAGCTCTTTTATTTAGATAAAAATTGCTTACAATATTATTTTTTAATTAAACTTTTTTTGGAGTTAACAAAATTATTTAATAAGAGAGTAATTCGTTACTGTCGTCGTTACTCAAAACTTAACGAGCAGTTATTTTTATTATTTTTTTCTTAATATTAATAAAATATTATATATGAACTTCTGCAATAAATATAAATAGAAAATATAGAATTCTATCTTTTAATAGTAAAGGATTAAGATTCAAAATTTTATATATTACTAACTTTATACATATATATATATTGCATATATTTTAGACATGTAGATTGACGGTGTATTGGTAACAAAAATTAAACTTTGTCGTATATTTTAATTAATGAATTTTATTAGTCACAAAGTACTCATAAAAATTTTCATTGGTTTCTGATGATCTTTTGATTTTATAAATGAAGCAAATATTAATAATAATTAAAAAAAATAAAAATAGGCTAATAAACGAAATTGGATTTTAAAGCTTATTTCATATTATAAATTAAATGTAAATTAATTGTAAATTACATGTAATGACAAATGTGCTTTGATTTTTAAATTCAGGTCATCTTTGGTACACTTATAAAAACATTAATAATATAAATGAAATAAGTTAATTATAGTCAATAAATTAAACGCATTTGAAACTTTTCGCTCGATACAGGTGAAGATAATCTGATTCAAAATCGAAACGTTTGTCATTATTCAATTTATAATAAAAGTATTAAAAGAATGTTGGAGCATTTCTGCCTACTCTTCAACGATGCTCGTATAAAGTAACTATTCAAATTATTATCATTACCGACAAAATGTAACTGCGTTACAAATGAGGAAATGCAACGTCGTTATCCATTCATTACGGAAGAAAAATAATTGTAATGATAACGATATTACTATCAAACTCTATTTTGTTTAATATTAAGAAAATGTAAATGTAACAAATCTTAAGTGTTAATATATAAAATCTAAATTATTAATATTTAAACTTTTATACTCAATACTTAAACTTATTTAACCTTCAAAAAAAAAGAATTCTACTGGCAAAAAACACACGTTGTCACATTTTAAATTGTTTATTGAGAAAATTAAAAGTTTTGTGTTCCCTGAATTGTTTCGTTGTTTGCGCAAAAAAGAAATGAGTTTTCGCGAGAAGATCAATTCAAGGCTCAAAGGGTTGGTGCTTTTCCGGGTCGCGTTTCCTGGATTACAGTTACTGTCGGGATTCATTTTATTTTCCGTCGCGTTCTAACCATCGACTCTCTTCTCAACGAAAATCTCCTTTAGATAGGTAATCCGCTTTGTTGACCAGTAAGAAGCGAATTTTCGGTTTTTGCCAAAATCACGGGTTATTCATAATTTTGTGCAGCTAAAGAGCAACGCTCTTGGAAAAGATTTACTTACGAGTGTGTAAATCTATAAATTTTCTCGCAAATGCTTGTTTTCGCTGATGCGCTTTAACGAGAACAAGAACAAGAAATTCTTATATCGCATTATCGCGTATACTCGTATTAGATTTCATCCACGACATTATAATTATATTCATAGATCGACAAGAAACTTGTAATCGCTTACTTGAAACTCTTAACTAGTTCTTTGCAAGAATTTTCCTGATAAATGAAGATCAGCGCTCAAAGCGTTAAAGCGATCTATCTAAAGTATAGAGAAGCGCGAAAGAGAAGAGAATTTATTCGGTGCAACACGCGATGCGCTGCAAAAATAGCGGAACGAGTTCTCGAAGTTCCTGGAACTGTCGAACTAGTATAACTTGGGAGCTCTTTTGTGTAACTTTGACGAATGCTGCTCGCGTGTAACACGCTTTTCGCGCCCGTCGCCTTTTTCCATCGAAAAATCACGCGCGCGTCACATCGGGCTGCGTTTGTTATCCGCGTTCGATGGCCGAACATCGACGAAAAAAATAAAAAGTACAGAATGGGTTTGACATCGTCGATTGGACGACGACGAAAATTCGCGAGTGATTTTCCTTTTTTTATGCGCAATCACCGAGAGAATAATCCTACGAGTTTCGCGACAGGCGAGTTTGAGCAAAAAAAATCATCGTCTCGCTTTCATTGTCTTTTCTGATTTATCGTGTCTTTGAAGTTTTCAGAGAAAAAAAAAAATAGGAAAATTTGGTTATACTTTACGAAAATACTATAAATTTTTAAAATTTATTTTATGCGCAATTTATTTTATGAGAAATCGTGTTATACTACATTCGGGATTACTCTGTGAAACTAATTTTCTGTGCAGTGAATATAATTTTAAAAGAATTTACGATTACCACTTGGTAGCGTACAATTATATTATATTGTACATTATCTTGTATTTATACGTATGATAACAATATCAAATGTTTTATGATCAATATTAAACGAAAATTATTATGTTAGTAACAAAGAGGATCATCATTCTTCAGCCGATATTTTATCGCTGATTGACGATGATACCGTACTAATCTCTTTGCGCCTCTAATGCCGACATTATTACATGCTTGATGGAGATTGGCAGAAACTGCAAAAGTCTTTTAAAGCTACCTCGGTAAAGTATTCCGTTCGTGTGCACTAACCCCGTTTTTAAGATCACCTCTTTGACAGTCCGTGACACTCTTCAACTTTAACGATTTCACGACGACAGTTTTAGAATAAAACTGTACTTTCGTTCCCCGTGAATTTAATGTCGAACTGTGTGCCTCTATCGATCACAAAACTTTGTTGTACTTAAATTTGCATTTTTAAATTTTATATAATAGAGGAGAGGGGTAATCGGACCTAGTTGCAGTTTTTGCTCTCTATAAGACACAAATAAAGTCCGATCATAAAACTGAAGGTGTCGTTGGAAAGATAATTTAATTCCCTTCATTTTTGCTTAAGACGCATCTCTCATTTGTGTTGAACTATAAAAAAAAATGTAAAAACGTTTTTTCCGGTCCGATTTGGAACTACTGGTTCCAAATCGGATCACCTCCTGGTACAAATCGGACATTCTTATTTTTATGGATTTTTAGATAGAATTTTTTAATGTATTTTTGTTAGAATTGAATAAAAACGAGTAATTTGGCGGTCAAGTATGAAAATTTTATTCAGAAAAGAAATTGCTGACAGTTTATATTATTAGAATTGAAATAAAAAAAACTCAATTAATCTGAGTGTGATGACTCATGATATTTTATTGATTTAATGTTCCTTGGACCAAATCTGATTAATGATTTTCCATTTTTTAAATCGAGAACAGCAAACTGAAGCACTTGTATTTTTATTGTGTCTGTTTTTCGTTTATAAGTGCGGCCCATTTTTCACTAAAAAGTAAAAAAAAAAACAAACATAAATCGTGAAAAGGTTTCTTCCTATGGCATACACGAGTATATGTAGGTCCGATTTGGACACCCCAAAAAAGGTCCGATTTGGAGTACTTTTAAACTTCGGAACAAATTTTACAATAAACTACAAAAGTAATCACAAAACGCTTGATATTTTTGAATTCTACGTTCTTTAATCATCTTAAATCAATTATCTTTCAAATTTTTAACACCTTTTAAATAATAATTTACAAAAATTTTCTTTTTTAGAAAAATTTTCGCACCATGACTGAAAATACATATTCGCGTCTATTCTGTAAATGTTATGACAGAGAACTGTCAAATTACTGTCACATGTTCGGTGTCTTATAAGGACTTTACATTATAAATGTTACGCAAATCTGCTTAACCGTATTCATTTAAATTAATAAGGTCTGATTTGGAACACGGTCTGATTTACCCCACTCTCCCCTAATATTTAATATTCGATAATTAAAAATTTTTTTAAGATCAAATCTTTATCTCATCATTCATTGATTAAGAAATAAACTGAATATTCGCATTTAAATGAGAGTTCACGCTTTCTATTGTAGTGACCTTCGACAAACAAGAATGTTCTTTCCTCAGTAGCACTAAAGTTAAAAAAAATTTTAATGTATAAAATTTAAGAATTCCAAGCCCGAAGCAACTCGTAATGAGATTATCGTTGCGTGATACGCAGCCGTGCTACGATGGTGTATGACTCATTATAACTAGCTCGCGGTTGGGCAAAAACGAATGAGAATCAGCTGCTAATTACGTGAAATGCGATTACCGCGAGATTAGCGCGACTATGGCGAACCGCCGATACTTTCGTCGCCGTTAATGAGCCTTTTTCAGTTTTTTAATCTCTTCTTCTTCGACGTCCGTTGCCATTCCGTTGATTTTCTCGACCGGCAAAACCAGGAAAATGCCACATCGCGAACCTTTCTCGTTCTCCCACCTTCATTAAAAGGTATTCAAAAGATGTTTTTACAATTCTGAGTTTATTTTATCTTTTTTTATTTTTATTCTCGTTGTTTTCTCCTTTATTGGAAAAATTTATCTTATTTTATCCTATCGTTATCTAGTCGAAATCGATATTTCGTTGTAGCATATTTTACTTTTTATAAAATCTTACACATTATAATTTTTTTTTTAAAGATAATGTTAATTGCTGTATTCTTAAATGTTTATACATTTTATTTCTGTAATAGCATTTTATTTTTAGAATTTCGATAATTGATAAGTATTCAGAGTTCTTTTTCAATAAATTTTAAAGTTTTTAATAGCCTAAAGAAATGTGTGATTAAATATAAAAATAGGAATCTAAAAATATGGTCAACGTCACATTGACATTATAAAATTTGATATTGATTTTCCTACTTTAATTAGAATTGATTTGAGCTGTAACATTGTTCTCACAATAATTGTGCTTTCGAAAGTATTGAGTTGCGAGGTTTTTCAATAATCTTCAAACAACTATTTGCCTTTCGAAGGATTGGTTGAGTTATTTTTTACCCGTTTTTATTCTACTAGATATTCGGAATTTATACATTCCGACTATTTAATAGAACATAAATATGTAATATATGAGTATAAATATAAAAATATATAGAATATAAAAATATAATAAAATATACAAATACAATAATATATAAATTATCATATATAAAACAGTAGTAAAAAGTGTAACAATTTTTAAAGTTGATTTTTTATACCTTTGCGATATAAAGGAGATGTAACGAATAATTTTTAAAAATTAACGAATATCTATCGACCCAACCACCGTCACAATCAAGAGTTAAATATTTACAACAATTTTAAAATGTAAATTTAGTGAATTTGTTGATTTTTTCTATTTGGTACACTGTTTTGCAATTACGTTAAGAGAAACACGTTTTTAAGAAATAATGAGCTTCAAACGTTCCTTTCGTGCTTTTATGTATTAGGGATGACAATGATTAACGAGCATTGCGAGCAATATTAATTATTCGTCAGTTGCGTGATACGATGCTATTAAGTGATGAAGTACGAACGATGATGAAAATAAAGTAAATCTAATAATATTGCATATAACTAATTATCTGTTCAAGAATATTTGAAGCGTTATATATAATTTCATAATTTCTTACAATTAGAAGTATATCTCTCTTAACATACCATATTATTATTCATAAAGCGAGGAATATCACTAAAATGATGTATAAACAAAGATATAAATTGCTAATATATTTTAGAAAAAAATCTTTATTGTTGCGAGTTTGCTATTTTATTTTTTATTTTATTTCTATTTTACATTCTTAAAATAATGTATATCATTAAAATTTTAAAAATTCCTGCATATTAAGAATATCAATAGAATGCAATAACATTTAAATAATTACTTTACATTAATTGCGTAATTAAAACGAAAATTAGGGAAGAAGTAAATGATAATTAAAATTTTATTTCAAGAAAAATATGAATAATAAAAGTTAGGTAAATGTAATACTTATTAATTAATTGTGATATAAAGAAAAGGATTGCTTTAATTATAGTATACTGAAAAGAAAAATAATGTAATATGTATTACAAAATATATATAATAATGTTTCGAAGCTAATTAAAGATAATGGAAGAGTGGAAGTTATTTTATTTTCGTCGTTTCATTTTCACTTACTTTTATTTAACAGTTGTATGTTTTGATTAAATTGATTCGTACGGTTGCAAAATGTTCGATGCTCGTTTAAACTTATATATCTTCTTTACATATACAATTGTAATCAATGCATTACATATGTAAATTCAGTTATTATATTCATCTTTTCCTGCAGAATCTGTGAAAGACATATTTGCAAAAAAGATTTAAGGTCAACTGTTGTGTTATAATGCTAATTAGTAGTGTTGTAATTTACGTACAAAATAATACCGATTATAATATTATTATTAAAATTTGATAATTATAATAAAGTCTAATTTTAATGCACTGATTGTATTTATTGATTTACGTATTTCATGAATATTCTGATGGAACCTTACCTTCATAGCTATGAAGCAACTCAAAGGACTAGCTTATAGAGTTTCGACGGGAGATAACTTTAACGGAACATACTGACAAAACCATCGGGATATGTTGTAACACATTTAACGTATATATGTAATACACCCATCATCTCACGCGATACATCGAAATGGTCTCTATAAAGTGCTTCCCACTGAGTATGTAACAAACTCCTTGGAGTCTTATTATTATATTTAACTTGAGGCAAATATGTGAGCAAACCAAATGTGAAAGGGTCATGTAGAATAAAATTAGCAAACTAAACTACTATAAAGTTTTCATATAAAGAAATTTGTAACCATATTATATTATTTTCAAATCTTTGCAACTGAGATTTTAACAGATATAAAGAAATATTTTACTATTAATATTTATTTAATATATGAATAAAATTCAATGAGTTAAATAATTATTCTTTATAATAATCATTTAGAGCGCTGCTGTAACATTTTTTTATACTTGTATGTTACAGATTAATATCACAAGATCTGAGAGGAGGAGGAGGCCTGGTAGAGGTATCGAGCCTCAGCGGAGCAACTTTGGGGTAAATATAATTTTTTATTTATGTAAAATTTATAATTTTTTTCCTTCTATTTTATTCAATTTTATCACAATAAATTAAAAAATAAATACAGAAAGAATTCATATAAAATTTTATATGAATTCTTTTTGTAAAGATACTTTTCGGATATGATTGTATTATTAAATATCAAATTAAAGTCAAATTTTAAAAGTTTGATGTGCTTATCAGAATTAACTTTGAAATATTGATTATTTTGAGCACAGTTTTAATTATTATATGTATTTGTGTATTACAGTATCTCATCGCAGCTTCGTGGCTGAATAACTCCGCTCGTTGCGCATCTGGTCGGTGAGTCAAAAATCAATTTTCTTGTTTCTGGTTTAAATGTTGTGCAAATGTTTTGTGGAAGATCAAGGAAACACTGAAAAAAAGAGTTTGGTAATAACTGCCAATGTTGAGTGAAATAATGGCAATTAAATATTTGGTTAATATAATAAAAAATAATTTTACTTTTCTAAATATTTTGTAAATATTACTAAATTTTATAATACTTGCTAAATATTCAGAAAAGTAAAATTCTTTTTGGTTATATTACTCAAATATTTAATTGGCATTTCACTCAACATTTAGTAGGTATTACCAAACTCTTTCTTTCAGTGTACATCCGTTATTTATAATATGCATTGTAGTAAAAATATCGCTGAAATTCTTCTTTTGATTTTATTTTAATTGTTACAATTTGTCAGAAGCTATTTGTAACTTCCACGAAACTGTTAGAAAAAAATTGTGATTTTTAAATCTCTATTCATGACCATATGCCCACATTGATAATTATAATAGTTTAAAAATTTTGAAAAAATTATCTTCATAGACAGATGAATTGTCATAGTGAATTCGAGTGTTTCTATGGTTCTCTCGGATAAAGTCAATTGAGTGTTTTAATCTTGGTCTCGACTAAGTTACAAGATGTAACGATAGCAGCATTCGAGCGCTGGCCTCGCAGACTCGAACGCGCAATCTACCGTAATCCTGTAACATTCGTGGAACCCGCGTATTCTGTATCGTATTACCTGCGGTCTTGAGATAAGGAAGGATTTCTTAAAGAAGAAATCAGCGCCGACTGCGAGGAGACCAATATTCGCATTGGCCTCACGTACTTTCTTCGAAAGAACAGCTTCCGTTCTTTCGCCACATACACCGCCATAACTCTTCGCCGCGAAAAAGCCTTAAGTACTGCGCCGCGCAATGTTTCGATATTTCGACCACCCTCGGTAACGAAATTATAGTACAGAGGATTTCCCGAGAAGGGTTTACGTGGTACTAGAGCGGAACTGATTTTGTGGCAAACCCGAGATAACTTTTCTTTCAACGAACAGCTTCTCCGAGATTATCAAAATTCGTAAAATTATGAAATTAAAAAGTTTAATCTTGAAATTTCAAATCAACTTTTAAATATCAGTTTTGAAATTTATCTTATAATATCAAATGTCAAATAACTTATAATTAAATATTTTAAATTATATATATACCATATATATAATTGATATTAAATATATCAATTATTTAGGATCCCTGTTGCAATCACTGTGTAATACTTTAATAACATTTTGGAGATTATGTTCACGGCTGTGAATTATAGTGTAAATAAATTTTCGCTTATAACTATACATATATACGTACATATATATGTATACACACACGAGATTGAATGAAAGTAACGAATGTCAGAAGCATCATCTGGGATTTGTTGCATTTCCGTGTTTTCGCCCTGGGCTGTATAGGAACAAGACTTTCTGGCTTTTTCGTTTCCCATTACGGCGTATTAACGGCAAGAAATAACGTTAAAAGAAGATTACGTTCTTACATATAACTTTAATGCAATGAGCTCGCTTATAATTCTCTATAGTTGCAATTTAACAGTCCGTTATATAAATAGAAAAGTGATTAATGATTATTAATCTCGGTTAAACCTTGAACAAAGTGCAAAAGTTAATTTTATGATATTCCTGTTGAGATGAAAAATTTTATTCTGTTTTATCTCTTTTTTTTCTTTTTTCTTCCGAAAAATTGATATTGTTGTGTATACTGTACATGAATAAAGTTTGTGCTACATAACGTAAAATATGATTATAATGAATTAAATTTAAATTTTAATAAATCTTTATAAAATGACAATTTATTTAATTTGAGACATTTTTAGCTTCAGTTTATAATTGCATTACAAGTTTAAATAATCGCATATTAAATAATCGTTTAAATATTAGCACGTATGTAGTTTGTAGAACTGAAAAATTAATAATTGATACAGAAATAATATTAAGCACCAAGATAATGGAATAAGAAAAAGGCAAGAAACATAATTAAGAGAAAAAAAGAGAATAATATTGATTTAAATATGAATAAAAATAAAATAATACAATAATTTACAGTTATAAATGTATTTATTCCGTGTTGTTAAACAATTTTATATACATATAATCTTTTAAGATTCTAATAAAGAACAAAAATTTTGCACTTGTAGTTTAATTACTGCATAATTAATGCGAAAATACGGAGTTAGAAGTCTATGCTAAATTATTTAATTACGATGTATAATCAATCAACTCTTTCATTATCAATGACATCGCGTGTGGTTTGATGGTATGTTGGAAAGTAAAATGGATCGCGTCATATGTGACACGATCGTACTTTATGTCGTAAATTTTCTTCGTATGGTAATATGAGAAATTTCATAAAATTCTTAATGGACCCCACGTTTTTACCAGCCATTTGTCGACACAAGATAATTTTTTCTTTTTTATATTATTATTATCATCACAATGTCAGTACAACAAAACTTTTTTTATTAAGAGAAAGTATTTTTAAACCGATTTCGTTGAATCTAGAGGTGCACCAGCGAGAATAAGTATTTATAAATTCAAATAAATTTTGATTAATAAATACAAAAAAAACGGGATAAATATTTCTCTCTGTATATTTAACTAGTTAAAAATTCAAACTTTTATTTCCTTTACACACAAGAAAATAATGTTCGGATTTCATAGAGTTAAAATTTTAATCGTGACCAAAAGCGTTTCGGTACGACCTGTTTTGCTAGTTTCACATCAGGCAAAATCAGAGGAAGAGATATGATATGAGAGATATATTCATGTGAGTCGCCATATTTTCTAATTTAAAATGTGTTCTCGTTTCTGCCTTTATTGATAGTAGTTTTATATTCTCGATATTATAATATAAGTGAAATAAAAAGAAAATTGTTATTTTTAAAGAAAACCGAATAATATACAAGAGAAATTTTTACTATTTGAAACATGCTATTTCTCAAAGTGGCGGCCATGTAATATCCCTTTGATCTTTTTGATATGTGTCTAGTAATATAGAACATATTAAATTAAAATTTTGAAAATTCGAAATTTAATAAAAGCGTAAATATCTCCCTAAAGTTTAATTTAAATAATTTATGTATCCTATAAAAAAATCATATATATTTGACATATTGCTTATTTACCGCAATCACAATATAACTCAAAAATTATCATTTTTAAGTTTTTGCAAAAGTAAAGAAAAATATGATAAGAATTCAAGACACTGAATGAAGAGTTATGTATTTTATGATTATTTATTATATGTATTTCTTTATATCAGTTTTTACACAAAAGTCTTGATTTACAAATAATATTACAAAATTTTGATAATTCAAAATATTCAAATTTTATTTGAAAATTTTGTTTTTTTAAATTATATCGTTGCTGTAGCAAATGAGCGATATATCGAGATATGTAAATTATGATTTTAGTATAAAAAAAGCGGCAAGATAAAAATTAAATATAAGAAATAAATATGAACTATTGCATCATTTTTTTAAATATTAAGAAATGGTAAAGGCCTGCGCACAATAGTGGAATATTAGGAATAATTAGATATTAGGAATAGGAATTAAAATTTTAGAATCAGTTTTTTCAATGAATACTAAATGTAACGCACAAATGGATACGAATAAAACGTAAGACATAAATGTGCCGTACAAGATACAACATTATTTATCTATAGTATTCATTGAGGAAACTGATCCTAAAATTTTAATTCCTATTCCTAATATCTAATATTTCTCTATTGGGCGCAAAGCCTAAAGGAGCTTGTATCGGAACAAAGGTATCAAAATATGAAACAATGTTACAATAACACTGTTACAGTTACATCATAATATAGGCGCGTATGTAACATATGCATGTGACGTACGCGCTAACTTTTTTACAACAAAACGCTTTATGAAATATATCGTATGACCATCGATGAAACTTTTTTCGTTCACGTCAACGTTCAAAACGGAAATTGCGCATTTACTTTCACTACTAGCGAAGCCATATGGCTCGGAAGAAATATAACTAAAATTTAACGACGCCCGTAACTATTTTTTTAGAAATCACACTTGCGATAATTTAACCAGAAACTTATTGTTGCGAACGGGTTCTCAATTCTTTTTTTATTTTCTATTTATGAAAACTAAATCTTTTAATTAAAGTAATCTCTATAAAATTATTATGGTACAGATGTTATTAAATACTAATTATTGTGTAGATGCACGTGTTGTTGTTAACATTGTTACATAATTTAATTAAATAAACTGATAATTGCATAATAATTATATGAACATAATCGTAATGTGCTTACACTAGTAGTAATACATTATAAACATTGGGTTTCAGTTATTTCTCATTTACACAAGGAAATTATCGGTTTCGCCCTTGTTTTAGACATGGTTATTCATGCAGGGCTTAAAGGAATACGCTGCTGGAATGTTTAAAGGCAACGTGTACAAACATGTTATTCGGGCAAAAAGCACTGAAAGCCCTCGCAGCTCGTAATTTCGCGGGAATTACATTGCCGTGCGCGGAATTTTGCTTGCGATCCGTTATTGCAACGTGACGCGTCATGATATGCCGCGCGGTATAATAAACTTGACCGGCATAACGATCTTACTAACGTATTTTATCGCAACAATCCCCGGTCCCGGTCTGCCCGAGCGCGTGCATGATTTAGCGCGATCGGACCGTGCGCGGCCCGATCCGCTTGTTTCCGCCCTACGGAGAATGGCTTGTGAGTTTCCGTCACGATTAATCTCCTGCGGATGGTCATCCGAATTAATCTGGGAAAATTAGTACCGCCGTAAGTAACTGCAGTTACACGACGAAACGTAGCCATCGATTAGCCTAGATCGACTCACGCTTCACATTGCTAAGTGCACATTATCTATGTAATTTTAATGCCCTATAATCCTAAAATCCGATTTTTCTCTGATACCAAGAGAAAACAAATTTTTTATCGGTCTAATGAGACACTTTGATACTTCTCCCGCGTTTTTTTTTTTTTTGTATGCACATTATATCGACGTCTCTATAAAATATCTCTGTAAAATAAGGCTGTGACTCGTCATGTCAATAGATACACGGATGAATAGCCATTTACGTAAAAAAGAAACTAACGTAAGCGGAATTTCGCGGCTTTGTGATCGCACGGATGATATATTCGTTTCACCCTCCTGCGTTCTACGCATATTACTCTTCTATCCACTTTTCGCACAGCTGCGTTCAAAGTAACACAGTTGCTGTGCGAGGGAAATTCTTGCAAAAGGACTATCGCTCCTTTTGTAAGCAAGATTTCCTCTTCCCTATCTCTCTTCCGGGGGAGGGGGGCTCCTTTACGTCGACCCTTCTCAATTTTCGTGACGACGGCCACTCCTATCCGTCCAATAGCATCGAAAGAAAAGAGGGAAACGTGCATTTTCGAGCGACTCGTCCGAGAACTAGCTCGGCATGATCGTCCAATCGTATTTCCGCGGCTATCTCTCTGGCCAGTAGCCAATTCTGCGACTTTCCCACGTTGTGGAACGGCCAGTTAAGAAGATCATCGCCATGGAATCGAGTTCCGTGGACCTTCCGGTCGAACGATTCCTGCCGCGATCACTTTTCAATAAGTTTCCGAAAAGTATGCGAAAAAGCCCTCGAAGTAATTGCTATCGAGAATCATCGAGCGATCGTTTTGGCTGAACGTTTACGTAAAAAATTTCCGACTTCGTACACAGACATTGTCAAGATATCCTTAATATCTTCTAGATGCAAATATCTTCTGGACTATTTATACATATATCCTTTCAAATTGGAGTACCTTAATTAGGTTAATTAGGTTAGTTGCACGTGTGTCTCGAATTTGCACATGCTCCTTTTAGATCTGTTTAAATCCGACATTACGAATACTACAAATCAGATGTAAGAAGCGCAATACGCTGTTGATGAGGGATCTTGTAGCCTTTTCAATCTCGTAATTATGTCATTGACCTCACCATTCACTCTCAAACGTCTTAGGAAGAAAAAAGGAGGAAAGAATGGAAAGAAAGAAACCAGACAAGAAGCTGAAAGGTCTTGCGCGTGTAATGGACGGTCGCATTTTTCTCGGATCTGTGCGAACTTTTTATGAAGTATTCTAATTATTAGAAGAATTAATTAGGGAATAAAGAAGGATTACGCGGCTAAAATCCGTTTCATTTATAAAGCGATTGTAGAGAAAACAATTAACGCGATAATATTTATTTTACTTGTTGATATATTTAGTCATATTGATTTTATATTGTTTTCGTTTGTGCTTCCTTCTTTATATACCTTTCCGGTTTACGCGCAACTGTCTATAAACTAGTCTAGTAGTCTAGGTCAGGAAAGCACACAAAAGTTTCAACTTTGAAATTCTGCAGTTCGGTAACAAGGGTAGTTCAGTAGACAAATTTCAAGCTTATCTATACACACGTATGTCGCTAATTGCTAGGAAAACAATCGGTCGTTAGAGCGTCGCTTTAGATTGTTTGCGAAAAAGTTCTCAGGACGAGCGTTACGAAGTTCCCGAACTTTCCAACATATTGCAAAGCGGATCGAGTGGAGCTTTTCGCTTATCTACATTCCGACGTGCGGACATATCCATAGCGATGATCCTCGCTTAAGTGTCCATTCTATGGCGTGGAGAAGACGTAAAAATCTTGAGGTGTAATCCGCCTGGAAGTGGCAAAAGCCGCAAAACCCTCTTCAATTCCACATAACCCATTTTATTTGGGAATTGGCATAAGCAACTCACTGCTCAGTTCATGAAAGAAAATAAGAAAATAGTTTTCTCTTGAAAAGTTTTTTTTTTTCTATTCGTGATTAAATAAAATTTTCGAAAAGAGAAAATTTGTTGATATATTTATATAAATAGGTGTTTAGAAAGATCGGAGCCAAAAACTCATATAACGTGTTAGGTCGAGTAGGTGAAAAAAGTTTATATAAATTTATGTCCAAAAATGCTTTATTGAAAAGTTATATAGTATAAAGGTATATAGTTTTAAAGGCTTGTGGAAAAAACCCGTTTTTTTTTTTTTTCAATTTTTCCGCGGATTTTTTCAGTTTTTTCCCCCCAAGGATAAAAAATTCATTGGAAAAATTCACGTGTGTTCGTAAAACATTTGCTTCTTTCCATAAAGAAAATAAATGCGTACATTTAACTGAAGTTAATGTTATATCCTAGACGGGACAAAAGTCTTTATGATGTCTTTTGGATTTTTGTGCTATCAGAGATGTTAAATAATAACATTATCTTCAAAGAATTACAATGAATATATTATAGATAAGTATATAGCATAATATTATTAAAATACCCTGTAAAAACGGTGATTTTGATACTACACTTTTCAAAATTACAAAATTTTGTTGCGGGCTAATATTTATTGCTGCCACGGAAAAATGTGACATTGTTAACTTTATTTATTAACTTTAGATTACGCTTTTTCGTGACAGCAGTAAATATGAGCACGTTATAAAATTTAAAATTGAAAAGTAGTGTACCATATTCCTCACTAGTACCAAAGTCACCCTGTTTTACGGTATATGATTTTTTCACCCTAGCTCACCACACTTATTTTTGAGTCTGTAGCTCGCTACGTGAGACGGAAAATGAGGGAAAAAAATAAAATTTTTAACAAAAATATAAGATTATATAACTTACCGGATCACATTAATATGATGAACATTAAAAATTAGGTTATTTATATAACAAAAGCAGTTTTTTTAAAACCATAAAAAATTATAAACGTTCAAAGATTTTTATTAATTGTTATAATAATTACAATAAATGTTTTCAAAATTCTTCCTTCTGCAAGAATGCAGGCTTCCATTCGTCGAATTAATGATTATTGAATTCTTTCGAATATTTTTTTAATATTTACTATAATTATTATAATAATCGATAGAACGTTTATAACTTTTCAATGAAACATTTTCGGAAATAAGCTTATAAGTTGAATTTTTATCATTACTCAACCTCATTACACGTTCGGCCTCGACTTCCCCGGATAGCCTGTACATCAGATTTTCAAATTCAAAACGACTTTTTAGTTTATTGTGATCTAAAACAACTCTAATGATTCGATGTATATTTACAAAATTCTACAATATTTTTATTTAAGTGTCTCACATTTAACGTAAATGTAACAAACTACATTATTTTATATCAAAATAAAATAATAATATAATAATATTATTAGCTATCTAGCAAATAACTTAATCCGATAGATTTTTGTAAATATATACAATGTTCTCCAAGACTATACCAGATGTCTTCTAATGGCAATCTCAAAATAGAAATCGTTAAATCTGAAGAAAAAGCCGATTCACGTTGAAACATTAAAATGAAATATTCGGAGGCTATTTGCCAGTCCTCTAGGAAAAGATCAGATCCGAGGAACGATCTTTCTTTAACCGCCAATTTTATGGCGTGGTGTGATATGGAGAGCGTCGCGCCGTAGTTGTAAAAAGGATAACCTGCATAAAGAATCAAGAGGGAAGTCTGTGGAAATATGGCATGGATCAGAATGTCGTAAAATGTGCCTACGGATATGCGACATGCAAAGTTCTCTCCGTTTGCCGTTAAAGCAGCCAACGTGCGCTTAGTTCGCGAAATTGCAAAAGTCAGCACTATCCACGAGTTTTTATTATTCTGAGAAAGGAAAGAAGAGTGAGAGAAAAGGAGAAAAAGAATGAGTGATAAAATCTTGTAATAATCTAGAATAAAATATCTTTTGAACTCTATAAAGAAAGGAAAGGCAAAATGATTTCATATCTTTTGACATTTATAAAGATACATAACAATTTGATATCTTCTCAAATATGTGAAATTTTTATAATGAAAATAAGAAAAATGTTAAGACGACGAATGCTATCACATGGTCTTTTATTTCCGCGTTGAATGCGAAACAGATATCAGGTTGCCCCGACATTCTTATAGAACATTCGAGATATCAGCACGAGAGGCTGTTGATGACTGCACATCCCGTTATTGAGAAGAAGCTCAAAGGGTCAGATTATTCTAACATCGTGTAATGGCTATTTTATCCTTTTAGACTATTTCAGGACACTCGATAATTCTCTTAAATTTCAAATATATTTTGCGCAAGAAGCATAATGTGATTACAATGTTATTAACACTATATTTATTTTGTAAAGATTTTTACACATAAGTCCCGTTAAGACATTAAGGATACATTTTTATATTTAGAGCATTTTTCTTTATAAATTATTAATTATCAATTAATAATATAAATATATTTTTTTATTAATTATATATAATAGAGCTTATTTATTAACAAAATGCTTTAACATTAAAAATTTAGTAATTCTTTTTATACATTAATGTTCATATATTGAAATTCTAAATTTGATTTATTATATAAAGTGAACAATTTTCATATTTATTATAATACAATATCTTCTCTTTAATTTCGGTATACGGGACATGTGTTGGTGTACTTGAAATTATGACGCTTGTAAGTATTCTCTCAAGGATTCCCTTTAACTGCGGAGAAACTAGTATACCGTGATGATCTTCTTAACTGGCCATTCACTGGCTCGAAGAGGGCAATACGAATTCGAACGAGGTGCCGTATAGCTCTCGAACGCGTAATTCACAAGAACGAAGATGAGACTGACACAAACGTGTTTCCATCTGATTAAACTCCGTAAGAACCACACGTCCCATTCATTTTCCTACTTTTGAAATTTCGAAATTTTTCGTACTTTCGAAATTTTTAAATTAATAGGATATAGCTTAAATTAATCTTTCGATTATTTCTGTCATCATAATTCCGTTATCATAAATTTGGTTTATATCTGTAATTTAAATTTATAATCGAAAGGTATAAGACTATATTTTTATTACTGAATTTTTAGATTATTAAATTTTTTAGATAGAATTGCTTTTGATACCTAACAATAAATTCATGGATACAAAAAGATTTGTTAAAAGAACTTTACTGATTTAGCAGATTTATAGCCGTAATATACGGACAACCAATTTTCTGTGTTAAAGTAGCAAAGTTTCACAACTGAATAAAAGCGATAGTAATTAATCATTATATTAGCGATAATAATTAATCATTTATTATAACACAATAAATTTGTTAATACAATACTTTTTGCGAAAATCAATCGAATATATGGATAACAATTTTTAATGAAACAAACTAGCTAAGATGGCACATACTTTTGCTGCTATAATAAAGGAAATTTGTTACATTAGCATTTTTTATTAAAGAAAAATTTTTTTTCAATAAAACATATTGATAATTGCTTTAAGACATAATTTCTTTGCTATCAAATGTCTTTAGTTATACATAGGTATTGAACTCGCGCAGTTAGCTATAGCTTCGCTGAATTAACTAATCTATATTTTTCCACGAATTGAAATGTTAGATATGATATTAAATTCTTAAACTTTGGATTACGTATTATTCGAAATGTCAGTCCAATTACGTCCTTAGTATTATTATCTCCTTGAAGATCCGAGCGGATTATGACATTCAATTTTGGATCATTGGAATGTACATTATGATATCATTAGTTCCTTGCCTATCCTCGGAATATTACATTCTTGGCTTATCGATTTTCGGAAATCTATATATCTGTAGTTCCCTTCCATTTGCAATATGGCCGTACGTTTGTGACGCAATTAATATTACGAATATTTAAAAAATATATTCAACGAAGCTTTTCCACTAATGGCTTGCTGTATATTTAAAAATATTTTGAGGTTGAAACAAAATTATTGTCTCGGATTCTTAGATACTTTAACTTGGCTGGCCTCGGGCGCCGAAACACAGGGAAATATAAGGGCATATCGTACGTGAGGATGTTTCACTGTGCTTGACCGAGGGTCAACGTTGTTTTCGGAAGATTGAGAAGGGTCAGCGATGTTTGTATAGCAAAGATGAGAAAACGGCGTTCTCCTTGGTGGAGAACGTGGACGGAATTTCAGATGTGGATTTATTAATAATGACCTCGAAAGATAACGAGTCTTTTTAAATTTTCCTCTATAATCAAAAATTTATAAAGTATTTATCGATGAAAATAAGAAACTGTCAATTTCTTAGAGAATAAATATATCGATATTTGTATGTGACATACATTAATTTTTATAAATTAAAATATGGTTTATTTTTATGTTAGAAATTGATAATTTGGATTTCATTTCAACCTGAAAAACTAATTTCAAACGTTTTAATAACTTTTCATAATTGCAAATATTAATATATATTGACCTCAATCAACCTTTGTCGAAGAAAACGTCTTTAAGCATATAGTTTATGTTACATATGCTAAAAAGAAATAAATGTACGCATTTATCGATAAATGTGAGTTTAGAATATATAGACTATTATATTTTGTAACATTTATAATATTTATTAGCAGGTATTATTAATACTATCAAATATTTTAAATTATTAAATATAATATCAATGTATTGATAATATCACTATTTTTAATACTTTATTGACAAAGGAGTAGTGTTACATATGTTTTTGAGGCTCATGTATATCGTGTGTATATCATGAAAATTCGACTGTATAAATCTGGTGAAAATATTGGGAGGGTGAAACAAATGAGATTTTAAATTTTATCTTTCATCAGGCATAAAATAGCTCTTATTAGAACAGATGTAACTTGTACTGAACAGCTAATAAAACAGTAGACATTTATCCTGTGATTGAAATATCAGCCAATTCCCTTCTTTCATTTCAACTAATCGATCCTTCGATAAAGCCAATCTTGAAGGATATAGCTGTTCTGAATAGGGAAGGATATCGAACGACTGCTTAATGAAACAGTGTCGCTTGTCGCTTTGTTATTCTTCCATTTATCTATGTGCTTAACTGTTGATTGTGATTGTATCCTTGACAATCTGAATTAATTACATCTGCAATTTTTGTATTGTTTAGTTGTTACATTTTTCAATTATTTGTGACTTTGGTCCAAAATAGTGTCTCGATTAATTTTTAGTTCTGTGTAATTTTTTTTTTGTAAAAAATTCATCATTTAGATTGAACTTCAAATAGAATTATTAGGATAATTTTCCTTGGCGTTGGATGAGTTAAAGAAAGTATGTTCGAATTTAAGCTGTATTTTAAAAAAAGATTCGAGTGCTGCCGAGTGGATACGTCGAGGTACAACGATACGTTAAACGATTTACAAACCGGAAAATGGTTACGCCATGCAGAATGGGCGATAAGATCGGGGAACTATCGATACTCGCATTACATTCAACTAGTACCTTGCGGGAAACCAAATGGGTAAAAATTCGAAAGCGCGGTAGCAAAACTTGAGTGCGGTATAATCCATTTTTTTGCTGTCATTGTAGACCATGGTGCGCAACCAGCCGACCGCGAGAGCGAGAAGCTCTTTTTTTCTAAATTACGGCTCGTGAAGTACGTGCTCGCGTTACTCGTAAATCTGCTGGGTAGGTATGGAGGAGAGGGGAGGAAAAATCCCGTCGCGGAGGAAAGAGGGAAATGCCGGAATGGAGTCCACAGCGTCCCTCGAAAGTTTTCCATACTCCGCAGCCCTTCGGAGGGTGCAATGCGAGGAAAATTGCGACGGGGTGAAACTCTATGAAGACGAGTATCGCGCGATGGAGAAGTTTGAAAATAAAATGCATATTTAGAAGTTAACATACTTTCAATTATAGAAAATGAAATTATGCGTATAACAGTTGTGTAACATGTAGAATAATGAATTTCATTTTTATTGTATAGAATATAAAGATTTAGAATTTTGTAAGAACATCTTTACAGTAAGAATCATCTATAAGACTAACATTTTTTTTTATATAATAAATGAAACTTTATAAAAGTAAAAAAATGAAAAAGTATTCCAAGTTTTGATTCTAAAAATTTTACAGGTAATTGAGATTGAAGTTTGAGAATATAATCTTAAAAAATATAAGAAATAATAATTCGAAAATTTAATACAGTTTTATTTCAGAAGCTGAAATCTAATATTTACCATGATCTAATATTTTACTTAGAAAAATTGTTATATTGTATTGTTCATCCATTTTTTTTGTAAATCATTTAACACATTATACCTGTATTGTACTCGACGTATCCACTCGGCAGCACTCGAGTCTTTTCAGAGTTACAATTTAAATGGTAATGTACAGTGATAATAATAAAATAGATATTTTTGTTAAAAAAGTCAAACTTATTACAATAGTGATGGGGCCGGACTGAAGGGGTTAAGCGACTCGAAGACGTTCTCTCTGGTGCGTACATAGCGAAAAGAACTAAGGGAGCTACTATTCTCTCTCGGAGCACCGCAAGATGGAAAAACTTAGATTACAGCATTTATCTTCACCTCGTGGCTCGTCCTCTAGCTTTATCCGCGCACTTTCCTCACTTCTCTTTCGTATTCGGCACGCGTTCCGTTTTCGGATTGCACTCGACGACATACATTCGACTACCTTGCAAGTTCTTCAGACTATCAACTCTTCGATTCACTGGACACGGATTTCGTTGCGAAGGATTTCGAGGATATGACACGTATATAGGACTCGGGAAGAATAACGCGGCAAGTAATGTTGCTTGCACACTAACTGACTTTTCTGTCGAAAAGTCGAGAATTTTTTTATATGAGATACTTGAGCGATAAGTCTTGTTTCATTTTAATTGAGCAGGATTTTCAAATAATTCTCTATAGACTCTATAGACAATTTATATACGATCCTGTTTTAATCTATCGCTCTTTTTACCTTTGCAGTATAAAGTCGATAAAGCGATAAGTCGAATCAAATTAACAACGTTGAAACAAAAATTTTAGTTCTGAAGAAGGACAAATAATAGCAATAAATTGATTTTTCGAAAAAGTTAATTTTTCAAAGTTACATAAAGATCATCTTCATTTTTTTTAATGGAATTATATTATATTTTAATTATTCATCCAATTCTTGTGCTCGCTGATGACTTTTAAGCGTTTATTTATTTTTTGTACAAATAAGATCGAGTTTAAACCGATTAACACTTTTAAAATTATATGATTTGTTTTAAATATAATATAATTTCTCTAATTATTCTGCTAATTATTCTATTTCATATAAAAAATTCAGGTAATTTATGTGAAAATATATCAGAATAAAATCAGAATAAAATATCTCTTAAACTGATTTTTTTTAAATTGATTTGATTTGTTCTCCTTGAGATCACAACTTTTATCTGAACATATTTTTTTATTTGACTTTACCCTGAGAAGATAAAAGGAATGATAGATTAAAATAGAACCGTGTAATAAAATTTATTTAGTATAAGAATTTCTTTTTTTAAAGACAAACTCAAGTAACAATTTCAGAAAAAAATTGATTTTATACTTTTATAACAATTATTCTCTCTTAAGTTATTTATAATACACATTAGAAATAATCATTTTTAATATATATACTGTGCTAATAACAAAGAACATATATTTTTTTACGAAATATTTAGAAATGTTTAGGAATAATTAACTTACGTAATTAAAAAAGCTTCATTACTTTCTCTAAGTTCTAATATTCTCTAAATCCTAATCTAAAAGAATGCTTATGAGACAACATAATGAATATAATTTTACACAACGATTTTTCATTGCATAAAATACCTGAACTGATGATTCCTTTTTCGAGTGATGTTAAACTTGACACTATTGCAGTAATTCTTCTTTTCACCAAAAATATGTGGTGTATATTCCGTAANTTTTTTTTTTTTTTTTTTTTATTTTAATTTTCCCACGAATCTTTCACAGTGAAAAATAGAGCGTATTCGCCAACATTTATTTCTGCAATCATGTAAATTTACCGTAACGGGTGCAGGGCGTTCAGAGACGTATATGGTACAAAAAAAAAATACTCATTGTAAACTTCAGCGTGGAAAGTTCGCATGGAAAGTTCGTTGACGCAATGCTAACCGGCCGCGTATGCTCGAATGCAGCGCATTGGAATATTTTTAACGCACCTGGTGCCGTGGCCGCTGCTAGAGACCTCCGTCATTTATTGTTAAAATGTAAATGACGCGAACCGTCAGCACACACTCGATATAATTTCGTTTCGCCGTAACCAGGCACATTGACATACTTAAATCCGTGATCTTATTTACCGCTCGAAAGGGACTGTCGCATGCATCGATAAAACTCGAGTGCATCTACGGCATTGCGACGAGCTCGCCCGTACATATGTGCACGCGAGGAAAACTGTCGTTGAGCATTTGCCGTTGTGTGCTATAAAATCACGGAAAAAATGGGCTTCGAGGCCGCGAGGGAAACACAACTCGGAGCTTCACTTGTCGGGCTGTTCTTGCCATGTACTCCATTAATCTTGTCGGCGCAATCTCATCCGTTGCATCCGCATACGAACTAATCTCTGTACCATCTATTAGACAATTCAATTTTTAACGACTACACGTACGTAATGTCTTTGGACATGACATTTTCTTCAGCATATTTTCACTCCAAACTTTTCGATGTCTGGTGTCAAGACTTAAAAATGATGTTCCAATAATTTTTAAGAATTATTTGTCAGCACATACAATATTGTCTATATACTATCTAAATTTTATTTTTGCTGTACATTTATGTACTGTAGAAATTAGAAATCAATTTTTAAAATTTTAGATATATAATTTAGAATTGAAACAAATAACTTTATTTGTTTCAATTTGTGAAATATACTCAATTTGCTCTTTCAACTGTTACATTAAGGCGGTACAGGACATTTCTCAAAAAATTAAGAAAATGGAAAAATTACAAATTGTTTTATATTGCATTTGAAAGTAGTAGAAAAAATTTGACAGCGATTTTCTATTTGGATAAAAAAATTATTTCAATAAGAAGCTCTTTAAAATATTAATTTGAAATAATAATTTCATGTAAGCTCTTTAAAATATTAATTTGAAATAATAATTTCATGTAAATATATCTGAGAACAAAATGAAAAAATTGAATTTTTTTTCTTGTAAAAATTTTTTACTGAAAATTTGAAGATATCAATTTTCACGGTACAAATTTATTCATAAAAAACAGTCAGATGCACTTTATTCAAATGTAATCCATATCGGATGCAGTCTGCCTTCGAGTCCGTGCAATATTTCGAGGAGATTTGATACAAGTAATGGCAAGTTGGCTAACGCCATTTCGGATTTCGAAGACGCCGTGCAGAAACTTAGTGCTGGTAATGAAGCTTCGTAGATCCCGCGAGAGTTCCTAAAGCCTGACCAAGACGTATTAATGCGAGAGAACTTCAACTTCAACCTGAACACTGTACTCGCCACTTGCGTAGTAACAGGTCGAGGCAACTTGTATCGACCCGCAATTACTATAATACATTGGTAAACACGCGAGCTAAGAAAGATTGTGGAAATATTAACTTAATAATGGAAAAATGTATTGTACTTGCTTTCATTTCTTATTATTTCTTATTATACAGACGTCTCATTTTATATTATGTTTCTTCTAGGTTTTACCTTTGTGCAGGAGAAAATTTTTATGATTTTATAAGGAAATACTGTTTCAAAGATAATATAAAATAGTAATAATGTAAAGGGAAATAAAAATATAAAAACAGATGGAAATGTGGAAAAGTAGAATTTTTTCAAGAGAGATCGCGCATTGGAATCATATTCTGAAAATATCAAAATATAAGACCAAATGTCACGAATAACATTTACATCGACGTAATATTTTTAAAGTGAAATCATAAATTACAAATAGTACAAATCGAAATTTAAAGTTACTATACATTTCCAATTTTTTAAAATTAATGATATTTGAACTATGAATCGAATATGAAATATATATGGATTATTATATATCATATATCTATTGTGGTGATTGTGGCGTAAGAGTTGCGCGTCCGCCAAAGATCCATTCAAATCCAACGAGAATATTTTAGATTTTTAACTGATCGTCTCTCAGAAGGCAATGGCAAATCACCGAGAATATTTTTGTTAAGATAGCTATTATATATAGAGCATCCATAAGCATGCATCAAATGGAGATGATCTTCAATCATGAAGGACCGAATTGGGAGGATGATCTGTCTATTCATTTTTTTGTTTGTTTTTAGATTTTATGATGCAACGTCATCTCATAAAATTATCTAACAAATATAATACACCTATGTTACGTATAAATAAATAAATAAATAAACTACTAATATTACACCGCAAATAATTTTCTGGCTTTTACATAAATGCAAAGCATAACTTCGCGGACTTTCAATGCAATCGCAGATCTACTACTGATTCTGTGCAATGTATATGTAATATATGCTGGTACACTGAGAGAAGAGAATGGTTGCAATTACCATAATTTAACTATAATTTATAGTGA
>QKQZ01006850.1:0-26082 GCA_003595255.1 Solenopsis fugax | reverse complement strand
CTGTGTGCTTCTGGAATGCTACTCGAAATAATTTTGTGTAAAAAACCCGCTAGTGAATATAACTGACTGTTAATAGATGACACAATAATTCTAAGAGGCTGACCCTCTTTGTGTAACTTCGGTAGTCCATAGGCCCTAGGAAGAATTCCATCACTGCAATAAAGATATCTGTACATTGCATTTGTTATGTAACCTGAATTTTTCCAATCTACGAGCAACAATCTAGATTTTTTTGTAAGTTGGTGTATTGGATCTTTGGTGACTTTAGAATATGTTTTTTCGTCTGACAGCATCGAGATCATCCTGCTCTCATAATCACGACGGTTCATAGCTACTGTTATGTTGCCTTTGTCAGCCCTGGTGAGAATCAACTCTGGATTTTTGATAAAAAAATCCTTGGTTTTCGAAATTAGATTAAGTATTGATGTATCAGGATTATGGAACGAGTGTGGAGATACTGACCGTAATTCGTTTATGATGGGAATAACACGATTTCTAATCTCAAGGTGTGAGGAGACAGGAAGTTTTTTAATATTGTTTTCAATACATTTGATAAATTCAAATATCAGTTTTTTACGATCGTAACAGGGAAGTGAAAAATTATCACCCAGCTGCAGAAGACAATAGATATCTGTAGGAATTTCTATAGAAGAAAGATTAGAAGCCACTTAATTCTTACAGAATCAAGAGACGGACTAGGTAAATTCTTGGAAAAGACCTGTGGATCTAAGTTAATCAAGTGTGGTAAGGAGCTATTGGAATGAGAAAAGTTGGAATTACAGGAAAAAGAATGAGAATTATCAGAGCCAGAAGAGTTGATATTGTTTGAGATATTATGTTTACCCGAGCATTTATAATAATACTGGATAGGAAGGATCTGTTTGAGTTTGTGTTTGATATGTTTATTTAATATGTTTATTTAATAATTTATTATTAAGTTGGAAAAATTAACAATTCGTCATCTTACCCACTTCGTCATCTTACCCCCCTTTCCCCTACTCTTAATAAATTATTCTAAGCTCGCTATATACGATATACCACGTGAAATATACCATTCAGTGGATCTTGTATAAGTATCAGATCCGAAGTGCGGGATAAAAGCACTCTCTGGCCAGAAACTTAGCTTATCACCCTCTGAAATCGCACGATAAAGGAAAAACCTCTTGTAAGACATCGACTTAAAAATTTGTGAGCAAGCCCCTCATGATGCTAGACACGATGAGAGCTTTCACCAGTAAAATAGTCAACTTAGCTATCGAGATGCAACGGGTGGTGCAGTCGCATGAGGTTATCAAGTTATAGCCTTAGGAGAAAAGGCACGTATCGACCTCTTAAAAGGGAAAAAAGAACGCTTTAAAGTCTCATATTGAGATGCCCTTGTCTGAATGTTGCACAAAATGCAGTACCATATAGGTGGCCACCTTGCTCTCTAAGATGCAATATGCGTCCGACAAAGAGATGGTATGTACGAAATAGTATTCCTCTTCTGTACCGTATTACTTCACTATTACGTGAATTAATTCAATTTATATGATCCTTATCGTATATTTAACAGCAAAGAGGCATCAGTGAGAGAGGAATCTTATTTTGTATTTATATTGAGTTTATATTATTCGTGTTGAAGAGCGGATATACATATAACTGTAAAATCAGATAATGCGTCGATCCGAGCTTTTTTTCTACCAGATTATTTGAGATAAAATATATAACTAATTATCAAGATATAATCAGCTTTCGATAAATTTAAAATATATAATTATTAGAATATCTTTGTAGACGTTTCTGTGATGATTTGTGTAGCAAGCAATGACAATGAATCTAATTTGAGAGAGGAGTAAACAGTTTCTGTAAGAGAAACACAAAGGCCGGCATTTTCCCACTCGTTAAATCAAGGTGGATCACTTTATTGCGAATCAAGTTTCCTGTAGTTTTGTGCAGGCGAGCGACAATGTTAAATCTCGTTAGTTACCGGGCGTTGGAAGCTAAAAAAGAGAACGGCGGAAAGTTAAAAAGGCGCATACGAGAAGTGTTGCTACCACGTTCGTTTTCAGGAATGAAATTCGAACACCCAATTTAGAGAGTGTTGTCCGTATGCGTACTACTCATCCATTGTTACTCCATTCAATCGCGTTAAAGTAGGAATCGGCTATTTTTGAGGAAAAATACGTCTCCTTTTTTAAAAACATATTTGAATGTTGCGATTAATTGGCATTAGATTTTGTGTGTATTACATTGGAAGAATTGTAATAAAGAAATTTATCTTACATTTTCGAGTTAGGAATTCATTCGTAGGCTTGTATTAATGACGCGAGAAATACCAGTGTTGCTTTTAATTGCTAACTTTGCAACTTTAATAACTATTCGGTATATTATTCTGTATCAAAGTGTTTAAATTGTAACAGCGATGTAACATAATTGAAAATTTTTAATTTAAAACATTTTTCTACTAAAATTAATATTGTACATTAATCAATGGCATTATTATTTTTAGTTACTGGAGCATCCACGGGAGAGGCTGAGGATCCGCGGTGGAGCACGTACAGCGCTCGAAAAACTAGTCGATCCTCGTCGCCACGACCCTGGCCGTCCTCGAGTCTAGAGCACGCCGCGAGGGAGACTAGGCCCTCGAATGGCAAGCTCTTGGAAACTAGCTCTTGGAACGTAGACAGATCGAGTCCTGGAACTCGATCAGATCTGAGTTTTCTGGGAACGGTGGTCGAGAGATCCGAAGAAGACGAGGACGGGAGAAGGGTGCAGGCGCCGGGGGGCAATGACACCGAGAATGCAAGGATCACTAGTCATAACCCGTCCATCTCCTCCAGGAGCAACGAAACGAGCCAGACGGATCCGTCCAATCGGATTTCCATCGAATCATCATCCTCGCAGTCGTCGACGATTGGCTATCACCTCGTGAAGACCTCGCCGACTTCTAGAAGCTCCTATGATGTAATTCACACCGAATCTCATATAGCTAGTAGCGATTATTTGGAAATTTGGTCGCGATTAAGGCTGCAGATGTCCAGAATGTTCAGAATAATCTATCTCAAGACTAGTAATTAGATTTTCTCCCATATTTCTACTTTTTTTTAATATCTTAGAATCTAATTTATTAAGTTCTTAAACTAGAACTGTAACTAGAATTAGAATAATTAGAATAATGGATTACTTAAATTATTTCATTAATAATTAAATAGATAATTAAACGTTCGTAAAAGTGACAATTTTTATAAAGTGCTACAATCCCTTATAAATTTCTACAGAAACTAGATAGATTTCGTCCAATTCAAATAGATTAAACGTTACGCAAGATATTGATATTAAACAATAGTACGGATTCCTCTATACGTTACCTCTCATCGATATCGATAATCTCTCACAACGACATAATAGTCGTAATTACTCAGCGCCGTTTCCAATATCGTAATGCGAGCGATAACTATAATTTAGCGGTGTTACAGTACTAGTTGCCCAAAGCGGAATTGGGCTTCCATTTAATTAACGGCTCGATATCTCGAGAATTAAAGACTCATAATTCATTGATCATGTAAATTTTCAATCTTGTGTAGCTCAAATTAACGAGACATGCACGCAATGACAAAAGCCACAAAGAGCTCACTTTAAAGTTACTCATGCGAATATCTTTTGTCTTACATTTCAACATTCAAAACGCCATTGCAAATCATCGTATAATGCACTCTAAAACTGAAGCATCGAATCAGTCAAAAAATTGGTAAAATTCAAATATATGGTTTATTGTTAAAAATATTGGCAGAAATATTGGTATTATTCAAATATATAACTTTACGAAAAAAGATTACAGAGCGATATGTTTGGAAACATTTTAAAGCTTGTAGTCTTAGTTTTCAAAAACTATTAATCTTTTTACCCGATAATGATTCTTATTTAAAAGATACCACTTCCAAGTCAACCCAGAAAGTTAATAGAAAAACTGTAGCTTCGAGATTATACATACTAAAAAAAAAAATGTTTGTACTTAATTTTGTTTCAAATAGTTTGAAAGATGAAATTTTCTTTTTAAAATGAGATTTTAGAAATTAAACTGCGATTTTTTTTCACGTTATTGTAACTTGAAATAATTAATGCATTTTCGACTCTTTTCAATAGAATTTTCTAATGCCACCAATATTAAAATTATCTAGAATTTATAAGAATGTTGTCGAAAATAATTCGTCAGGAAAGTGAAAACGTAGATTTTAGAACAGTTTTATTTTTAATAAATATAAAAATTATACAAGATTCAAAATCTGTACATTTGCACACATGCAAATACACACACACACACACACACCCGCGCACGCGCGCGCGCGTGTGCACGAAGTGTAAGTTTAATTGTACAACCTCCATTAATGGTAATAGTATACCTCGGAGAGAATGCTAATATCTACAACACATTAGAAACTTCCACTGAAACGAGCTGAAAATGCATTGATTATTACATGTTACGATAACGTGATAAAAATCACCTTATAAATATCACTTTAATTTCTAAAAACGCTTTTAAAGACAAAATTTAAAGTTTTAAAATTATTATATTTAAAGCAAAGTTATGCTTTAAAAAATTTTTTTGACGCCCATAAAACTGAATTTTTTGTCAATTTTTTGTAAATTAACTAAATTAAATAAATTAACTGTAATTAACTAAACAGTGATTTAAATAAGAATCATCGTCGGAAAAAGTTTAAACTTTTGAAAATTGGAACTTCGAGCTTTAAAATATTTCTACATTGCTCTACAGTCATTTTTTTTTAATTTAAAAAGGTATGTACATTTAAATTTTACCAATTTTTCTCAATTAGATAGCTATCATGTGATTTTTTTCAGGGTGGAAACGTGAAAAGTGAAAATTCCTTTATTAACTTCAATGCTAAAAATTTTCACTTTTCACATTTCCGTCCTAGAGAAGAAATTACATGATCGCTACACTGATTCAAAGCTTTAATTTTGATGCGTAATAAATTTTATATAATGACCTTAGCATATATTCAAATGTGGCTTTACAATTTGTGTAGAAAATGCCAACATCCGAGACACAACCATCATTCTCCCGCGGGAACTTGGAAAACACGACATCGATGACGACGTTCACGAAAAACGTTACCATACCACGACGCCAGATCAGACACATCCCAAACATCTGCGAGAAGTTTGAAGTCGGGGACCCGACAAAGAGGGAATTTTATAGCCCGAATTATCCCGATCCGTATCCGAATCTGACGAATTGTGAACGAGTTTTGGAAGGTAAGTCGCATTTATATATAATAATAAAAACAAGAGTTTGAGTTATAAAAAGTACAAATTGACGATTTGAAAGGGCTCTATCTAAATATATCTAGAATTATAACAAATAAAAGCATGACTTTTAGCCTGCATAAATAATTATATTGTGAAAAAGCAGACTTATGTTAAATTTAATAAATAAAGATTACTCGTTAGCAAAAGATGTTTATAATAAAGAATGTTTATAATAAATTCCGCTGATACAAATATTTGTGAAAAGGGAAAAGCATAATATATTATTTGTATCTCTCTCACGAGTTAAAAATCTGTGATTGGTTATGGAAAAGCTACAACGTTCGAATTAATCGCAGATAAATAATTTATCAGGCAATCAGCTTGTGCGTTAAACCACGAATCTCGCATCGCTGACCGGAATATTGAGAGAGCAATCATTTTCGTAGCGGTGGTTCAATGACCAATAATCGATTTCCTACACGTATATATCGTATCTCTCTGAGAAATCGATTTTTAAGCGAGCTTCGAGGGAACTTTTACAAGATTGCTCGCAGCAAGAACACGCTAGCCAGATTTCACTTTACTGCTGCGCACCGTTCACTGATAATGCGGGGAAAAAAGGCGAGCGTGTTGGAATGGCGAACTCTTTCCGGACGAGGAAAACCTTTGATCCACGATTCTCTAGTATCCCGGGGCAAATGTTTTGAACAAACATCGTTTCCTTTCGAGTGAAATCCCGGTTAAGTAAAGAGCGTTAGATCGACTTATCTCTCGAACGTGAATCGTATAATGGCACGATTAGGATATTATCCATATATGAATGTTACAGTAGCATAATCCGTATCCTTTACATTTATATAAACTCGTACTTCGTCACATATGCTAATTTATAAGCTTCTTACTTCTTACAATAGAGATACTGATTAAATTCTAATTACTTGTCACTTATTGGTAATCTCTTTTTTTTATGTATTTGATAAATTTAAATTTAGAGATATAGTTATACATTAATTTATCATAATTGGTTTACGTAAAATAAGCTTTAATCTTCGAAAAAAATTTGTAATAAAAACATTGTAATAGAGCTGTTATAAACAATTACTGTAATCGAGGATCTGTAAAGATATGGGGTAGACAATGCATGACTTCATTTGAAAGAACCGCAAAAAGAGACAATTTTATCAAAACAAATATATTGTTGCGTAATTTTCATGAATTGGATTGAAAAGCGAAACGATAAACTTCAATATCGTAAATCCAATTGTCTATTGAAAGTTTTCTACGAGATAATTTATCGAAAATGTCGAAATGTTTCGACGAATATGTACATAAGTCTTTTATTCTCCAAGACGCACATTTTCTAATAATTTTATTTAGTTTATCAAAAAAATAAGAACAAGGACATGAATTTTGCAATGTAAAATAATATTGTTTGGAATAATCTTCTTAATATAGATAAATTTTGGCGCATCTTGAAAAATTCTAGTGTTATTGTGGAATAATGGCGAACATGACTGCCGAAACTATCTTCATTCATATTTATCCTATACCGTGAAACTTCGCAGAAGTACTATATGTTTCTACTCCGTTTCATATGTATAAGTTTAATGCAACTTCGTAGCTTGAACATGACTGAACTTTCTGGAGGAGTAGGAGAGGCCTCGAGTGATTGATACATCCCGGTGGTTCGGTTCGTTGGCTAAGGATACCGCGAGAAGATAGTAAATTTTCCCAGACTGGCCCACAAAAGAGTCGAGCTGCAAAGCGGAAGAAACGCAGAATGGACTCCTTTATTCCGACGACCACGGTTTTCACTTTAATCGGAGTAGCGCCATTTTTAGTGATAGATGGGGTTCGACGAAATTTAATTAATAGACCACCGCATTGTACTTTGAGAAGTTTACAATGAACATTATGGCCGGTATTCATAGTCGATTCTCATTTCATGACCATCTTAAGTTGTCTTGAGATGCTAATACAGCTAATTGGTTGATAACATCTTAAGATGGTACTTAAGATGGTCTTAAATATAAGAATCGATTATGAATACAGACCTATATTACATTTTTCCACTGTCAATAATTCATATTATCGAAAATGATAATATTGAGAAATGATTCTTTATCTTTCGATTCGTATTTGTTTATTATATATTTAATTTATTGTATTTAATAAAACACAATCAATAAAACAAAAAAGATTAATCATAAGAATATTTATTCATTATGCATCATTATTTTTCGCTTCAAGAAAAATAATGCACAACAAACGATTTTTCATTTTACGCTTGTGCACATTCAAACGTAGTCACGCGAGACGATTGTAGGTAGAAAGTCAAAAAAAGAGAAAAAAATTGGCGAACGTTCGGTGAAATCATAAATCTTCGTGAATCCAACCACTCTCCTTGTCGGTGGCTGCACGAAAGCAATATCTCGATAACGAATCGATGTATCTACGAACGACCGTAGAAGCTGCTCCTAGTCGTTCAGACGAAAAATGTCTCTCCGTTTCGAGTTGCTCACTCGTGCAAGATTCAAAGGATTCAGAAGCTTCACTTTTCTTTCAAATTACACTAATTAGATCGACTTATTTATATCCAGAAGAAAATTTTAATGTAACATCATTTATATCGCATAATTTGATTACATATTTAATTATTATTGCAAAATTCTATATATATGTATATTTTTATTTATATGTGATATGTTTTATTGAGTGCGAATTCATGGAAGACATCACTAACCTTTTACGTACGAAAAAACATTAAAATTAAATTTTATTACTTTATAAAAATTTTAAAATTATTTAACATATTTTTTTTATTCAGAAATAAATCAATCAATGATATTAAATAAATTAATATAGGAAATTGTTTATGGAGTTGGTAATTTAATTTTCGCAGAGATTTGTCTCTTTTTCAGTCTGGGACCTCGAGATGCGTTGGATTAGGCAATGGGCGACAGCTGGCTCTTGTTTGAATTTGAGTCAGGGTCGACGAGCCTCGTTCGTGAGTTATCGTGAGTCTTCTTCGCGTGTACTAAAATAGCGACCACGATGATTATGGTCCTCGATCAAATCTCGCAGACTCCGAAACGTAGACGTGTGTACAGTATAAATGCTTCCATGTAAAATCGTAAAACTCGAGAAATTGATATTCGGACACGAGATGAAATGTAATAAAACGAATGTATTAATCTTTATAAATATCGATAATATTTCGACGAATTTATATATCATTTAGTATATTACCTTTGCTTATCTATAACAGATTCGTTTTTCTGTAACTTTTAAATTCAATTGAATTTAATTTTCGAAATATGAAAAACAAATGTTGTTTTAAAAAATATATAATAGTATCCATGAATTTAATTACCTTTCTCATTAATGTTAAAATTAAAATTGGATATTTTAGCTTGCTTTTAAATGTAATTATTGCAAAATAGAATTTATGTAATATTAAAAAAATTTTTTTATGTGAATTTTTTTATGACCTACATCATATATTTGGACCTACATTGAGTTGTCTCTAAACTCGACTCTTAGTCACTCCGTTTTAGGCTCGCTGTAACAAGAAATTGTAATTGGCATTGGCAAAGGGACTAGTTTGTCATTGCATAATGATGATTGCATAACTATGATTGCACTCGGAGAAGTAACTATAGCATGTTAAGCTTCCTATGTAAATTACGTCACGTAATTATCTCAATGCCGATGTGGTTAGAGTGAAGGAAGTTTCACTAATGACAACCACTCCCATCGCATTATTTGATATTTATTATCAACAATTTTAATTATGGGTAAACAATAATTTGAACATATTGACTTTAGTAAGAAATTATTGTACTAATTGAATTATCTAGAGATAGTCAACTTAATCTGCAAAATCTTGCAGCCGCAATCTACGGCTATTATACTAATTAGCACAATGTTGCATGTTATTTCCGATCATTTGTATGAATATTCACGTTTTATAATATTTCATTGCAACATAAAACTGGATAATTGACGTTTTTAATTAATTATTAATACAATAATGTATGAATTAAAATGAATGATTATTTAACTCACAAATGATGTACTTAATAAATAAAACATAAGTTTATTTATCATTTAACGATGTTTCGGTAATTATTGCGTAATTATTGTACGCAATGCATAACGCAAATTCGTCAGATTGCGAGAGACCTAATCTGAGCTAAAAATAACATATATTATCTATTTTAATATAAAATTCTTCTTCAATTTATAACTACGATTATTTGTCATGTATTGTTTAGTTAAGCTACGTTTATAGTTTCTTGGTTTTTCCGAATTGAATGAAAATTAAGCTATTTTGTTTCTGCTATAACAAAACGTTACATACTGCTTTGCATCAATTATTCAGTCACATAATAATTGTTAAACCTCTTAGTTAATTAATACACAAACTTGACAAACTTTAATCTAAACACCAAAATATCTTCGTTGCATCTCAAGTCACGTTCCTGGAATTTCCAAAATATATGGGGACCCGTGCATCGTCTGGCAATCCGCGGTCGTCACTTGGCAGGCTATCAGCAAGAAACTTCTACGGAATCTTGAGAAGGATCTTTGCTACCATCGCACGCTACATGTCCTACTCAAACATTTCCTCATCCTATAATTTGCTTGAATAGTATAATATAATTTACATAACTTTTTAACAGTTGATGAAATGCGTATATAATATTCTGATTTGTATAATCGAGTACAAAGGGAATATATATGGCATGTACTTGTATGCAAGAGAAAGATATTTTGTAGATTTTATCTTAGAATGTTCTAATTTTTTTAGTCAATCACACTGATAAATAAAAGGTTATTACTATAGGTACAGTTATGTAATTTTTTCTTTTATACCATATCTTTATTACTTAAATCGTTAATCTAAATTTGATGTTAGGATGAAATAGGATCATTCAATTACTATAATTTGCCGTTTGTTAAGACATATTGTTAGGAGGAGCACGTACGATGTACGTGCATTATTATTATTTTGTTAGTATTGGGAACCGTTACTATTATACTGATTGCTTGAACTCAGAATGAGATGTCTTCAGTAACAATTGTCGGATGTGCTGGAGAATTCTAATTTGATCAAGTATCCAATTCAAGAGAATGAGGTAAATGTGACAGAAAATCGGACATAAATCATATAAAATAAAATGCCTTCATATCTCATTTGCAAAATTTGTTTCAAGATTTCTTTAAATTATTTAATATCTTTAATAATTAATTTTATAATAACTTTATTTGATATTCCTAATGTTTTGTAAAATTAAAGTCACATTTATTTGTAAGATTAATTGGCAATTAATGCTTTGAATTAATATTTTGAAAAGAATTCGTTTATAACAGCTTGAAAATATTTATTACACCCAACGTATATATTAATTTCAGCAGAGTTTCGAATCTCAACTTCTGTTTTCTTTTTAAATTCGCAGCATCTTGTTGCACCCTTTATCACGTGCGAGAGCAATGCAACAGCTGCAGAGCTGTGGCGGCAGTTGCGGCTCCCCTCTACGATGTTGTAAAATGACTCCAACCACAAAGGGTTCGTTATCTCAATGACTGTCGCAAACGATGCCCACTCACGACGCTCACTCATGTAACAGCGTCATACGATCCTCTTGTCATAGCGCGAACCCTTAAGCGCACCATTTCGAATTCCAGTCCTACTATAACGGATGAATGAGCGAACATCGATATTTTCGCGGTTTCGATGCGGACGAATAATTCGCCGCGAGTATTTCTCGTTGCGCACTGCCGCGGTACGCCAGACGAGACAGCTTGACGCGGAAATCCGTCCGGGAGGTCCACGAATCGCGAGAATGTGGCGGACTGCAACTGCGATTACGCAAACTTACCATCGTCCCGGAATCTGGCGTGATCGATCGGAGTGACGGCCCGATGTCCGTGTTTGACGTATCGTAGATACTATCGAGCGTCGCAATTGCTCCGGTTGCGGCTGTGTTGACTGCGTCCGATGATATTGAACAGATATGTAAATCGACGTCCGCACTGTAAACGAAAGCAACAGCAAGATTGAAAGATACGCCGCTGCAATAATATTTCCGCGGTGGACGAGAAGCCGAGGGAGGAAGACAGATCAATTTGCACGCACATCGCTGTCGTACCTCACATTTTGCCTTTCTTTTAGAGAAAAGGCAAAATTTCTCATTCTCATCTTTCAGATTTATTAATTAGTACTGTCATGTAAGCAAATACCTGATTAGTTTCCGGTTTTCTTTCATACGCGCTATTATCGAGAACATGAAGCCGTGGTCGATGTTACGTTCAAATTTCAACGCGATATCCGGATTGCACGAACTTTATACACATTTATTTCTTAAACTGACGGTGTCGCTGTATGCAAACATCGATGCCGACCATATTCCAGTTGAAACGGCGGATTAAAATCGACAAAAACAAATAAAATATAAAAACATTAATCCTGGAGCTTACTTATATTTATACGCTAGATTTCGGACAGGAAAGTTGAAAAAAACATTTATCGATATATACACATATATATAGCCGTTTGATTGTTTACCTCCAGATATTTATTTTGCAAACAACTATAAAAATGATATACCGGTAAATTCGAAAATATGAAGTCATCACGGGAAATTAAACCGTGGATGAAAAGAGGAGTTCCGATAGCTCATCCAATAGTCATTTTTATAATATTATAAATGTTACATGTATCGTTACTCTTCAAAAATATACGCCGACAAAATAATATACAGATCTATCTACAGAACTAGTCGATTAAACGTAATCATTTAAACATCCTCCGTCAACACTCGCATGCATACATGCCCTTTTTCCCTTTTAAATATTTTATCAGACGAAACAATATTTTCTGCCATAAACGCCACGGAGCATGGTACACACCATGTACAGGAATAGTGTTTGTAAATATCGTAAAATATTCCATGCGTACGGGTGACTGATTTTTCAATCAATGGTTGTTTGAGTAGCTATTTTCCAGGAAGAAAATATCCAGCCTTTACTAAAAAACATAAAATATTTTTAATTGTAGTAAATTACAAAGGATAAATCAATCAGCAATGATCAATCATACGAAAAGAGGCAAGTAGATATTTGAAATACTTTGTCAATAAATCATATTTTATATTATTGATTTAATCCGATAAAGAGATTACACACACACTCATTAAAAATGCCCTATAGTCGCTGATTGGTCTGAATTAATATAGTAGATTAAAATGTATGTCATGCGTGTTTCATTTTTAGCCATTTGTTACAATTATCTAAAATCGATTTCTCTTTAAATCTCTTTAAAATATATTATTAACCATAAAATCTAAGAAATCTCAGCTTGATCCCTGGCCGAGGTATTATTTTTCGCAACAAATTCTTTACGTCATGAAAAGTAACTTCTTTATAGTATTTAGGAAAGGAGATAATAAATGCTTATTAGTATCGTTATTATTAATTCGATTATTAATTTAATTTTAATTATGATATTAATATTCTTATCCAACTTATAAGTTTGACCAATTATGGCTGAATAAAGCTCATGTTTAATTAGTTATGTTTTCGCTTATCGATTTATATTCCCTTATTATTCTTTTTTATATTATTCTTTCTTTATAATTAGGTGTATAACCTACTTCGAAACAAGATAAGTTTATTAATCAATGACATATTAATCTTCCAAAGTCATTAAGGTCATTTACTGTCGTTTAAAGTTTTCTTTCGTTAAACGTTTAAAAAAAATGTTTCTTATACGCATAGAATAGTTTTGCAGAAATATTTAAAAATTTAGCTACAGGTCTGAAAATAATTTTGTTGTCATTAAAATAATTATGAAGGACATTATGAGCAATGCTGCCAAAAGTTTTGACATTCTAACAATTAGCTTAAACGTCCTATATAATTATTTTGATGGTCTAATAAAATTATTTTCCGATCTGTATGTGTATCCAGCTAAACTTTTACGTATTTTATCAAAATTCTCTCTGTGTATTTTCTGTATTCGAAAGAACGACCTTGGATACCAATGCATTGGTTTATTTTGTCCCTAAGTGATAGTTCCTTTTTTAAAAGTTGTATTTGTAGGCAAGCATCTTTCTTTATCCGAACTATTATATTATAATAATATGCCACATTTAATAAGTTATTTTGCGAACTTACAAGGGACGTATTAGAACAGTTTTAAGTCAATTTGATTTTTCAAGAAATATATTGTTAAATATAAAAGTCTAAAAAATGTACCCTTCTATAACTGCTCATTTTAAGATTTAAGAATAGGAACAAAGCTAATACTTATAATAGAGCTAATACAAAGCTTATAATTGAAACTTTAAGAAAAAAATATCTACGAAAATTTATTTGTTAAAATAAACTTTATGGTCCTTTGTATACTTTATAAATGTGTGAATTCAAACTTTTTAGAAAGATAGGTAATATATTTTTGAAAATATCTTACGCTTATTATTATTTTTGTGAAATTACTGATTGGAACCGAATACAAGCGATAATTTTAAATGTTTGTGTCACCTGAAACAATTGTTTAATACTAAAAACATGAAAATAATAGTACCTGATACGGGCATTAAGTATACTATTGTATAATATATTGCATTATGAGTAGTTCTTTTAAGGCTAAATTTGATAATTGTAATTCTAATAAGGTATATTAATTTAGACTTAATCTGACATGTGCACTTATAGTGCCTGTAAAGGATGACGTCATTATGGAAATCTGATTCGGCGCGGTTAGATATTGGACCAGCTGTTTAAATATAGGCGTTTTGATCAGGGCCTGATGCAACAGTGTATTTTATTCCTAATTACGAGTTGGATCCAATATGTTATCCGAACTCTACTTGAAGTACGGAAACCGAATTGTTTGAGGACTGATCCAGAACCAGAGACTTAATCAACGTGATGCTTGGGCGTCCTACATAATTATTTTGATGACTCAACATAAAATTATTTTCTGAACTGTATCTAGTTAACTTTTTAGATTCTATAGCAGAATGGTCCTTTCCGTGTATGATTCTAAATGGCCTATTTAGAAAGGCTCTCATGGTAAAATACTCTTGGTGATTTGCTATTGCCTTCTGAGAGACAGTGATCGAATTAAATTCCGATGTTAATGATCGAATTTGAATTCGGCACGGAAAGCAAATGCACAACTCTCTGCGCCACTATTGCACACGTATCCTCAATAGTTCGAATTTACCGTTATCGTACGCGACTTTTCATTTTCAATTTTCTTTATCTTTTTTAACGACGCGTTTTTATCTCATTACATGCACGTATCGTTCCACTGAATGCCACTTTCGTCAAAGTACACCACACCGAAAGGCTCGCGAGATTAGTATTGAGTTCAGTTTTTTAAAAAATTAGTTTTTAATACTGAAATAACCATTTCAGTTAAAATTATTATTTGTACTTAATTTTCTAGAGTTTGAAGTAGTAACTTTATGTAAATAACAGGTCTGTTTCTTTATAATTGAACCAAAGTATACTTTCTGTACTTAAAATAAAATAGATGTATAGTACATTTAAAATTTGGTAAAAACTAAATTCTAATGCAATTTTAATGTAAGTGCGGCAATAAAAAATAAATTTATTAATAATTAAGTGGAAAGTAGTTTAAAAAATATTGTCTCTATCTTTTTAGAAAGTAAATTCGGAATTATATAAAGTACACAAAATACCATAAAAGTTTTGGCCGATAAAAATTTTTTGTAGATACATATATCTATTTCATCGTTTTGATAATAATTGCATAACATCAATTACAGCATTAGCTTTGCGAAATTTTTATTGTTAAAATTGATACTTCTGAGAGGATCTGTCTTTTAAGTTTTTATATTTAATATCTTTCTTGGAAAGAAAAATTGATTTTAAATAGTTTCGATATGTCTCTTGTAAGTTAAAAATTATAAAATAACTATTCGTAAATGTAGCCTAATTCAAATGTATAATTCAATGATCAGATAATGTAGCATAAGACTGAAATTCCAACAGGTCGCGACCGAGTGAGGACAAATATCGCGGAAGCTATCAAGAAACTTGCAAACTGTCCAGTATCGTCTTAACGGAATTCCTAGTTCCTCCGATTATCTTCTTGAGGTTGGAGTACGTCATAGTACTCTCTCAACCCTCAGTAAACCTATCATCTAACTAGTTGAAGTAGACAGCCTCTAGGCATTCCCAGTTAAATCATTTGCTATTGAATCTCGCGCCACTGACTCGCTGATGGTTAATGTCGGTTGTATCTGTCACGTCAAGACTTGCGAAATGAAAGATTGCTGGTTTGAATATCTATCAAGAGTTGCAATATGAACGCATTTTACCTGTTCATTTCAAGGGTTCTCTATCATAACAATTCATGATAGAAAGGCGGGTCTACAAATTGAGTGCATATTACATGTAAACAATCACAGCGATCAATAAGAATCAAATATTATTTAATTACAATTAAAAGAATGAAATTATCGCTAAGCGCGCACGAGAGATTTATATGTGCATTGTATTGTACAAAAAACAAATAGTTTTACAATAAAACGATATAACAAAACGATGATATCTCTTTGTACTATGGAAGATTCAAGATTAACTGTTTTTAATTTATTTTATGTTATACATTATTCTTATAAAATTTATTTTCAATATCTTGTTACACATATTCAATATCTCTGTTCCTTTAATTTTTGTAGTTGGATTTATTTTTTAATAAAGATTACTCTACTCCAGTCAGATTCAGATTAGGTAGTACCGATTAAAAAGAAGAAATGAATGGATTGTTAACAAGAACTTGATAATTGCTTATTCCCGTAATTTGATTGTCTGTTATTACTTACGGATTAAGCATGACTGGAATCTGTAGACAACATTGTTTCGAGTTTGCAGAGAATGGAGATGGGATTACCGTAACTGTCGAAAGTTTTCACTCGGAACCGCAACTTCAAACGTACCGAGAGAGAATCTTCCATATTGCAGTACATAGAAAATACTCCAGGGAATAAACTCTTCCCTCTTCTCCACAAATTTATTGATTAATTTGGTCACGCGAGCTTGTTATTTACGTTAACTTCATAAGAAATTTGTAAGTTTTACCTTGTTTGCATGCGTTTAACACCATAAAGCTACGCATCTTTTTCAGGATGTAGTTTCTTTATATTTATATAGCGCGTGAAATATCATTAATAATTTACATTTCTTATGTCAAGTTTAAATCAGTTTATCTATTGCCATAAATTCTAAAAATTACACATTTATTTTGTAATTTTTTACTATATTTTGTAATACACTTTATATATAACTTATTGTAATATAATACATTTTAATAAAAACTGTAATATAGAAGTTTTTGTATTTATAGCGGTTTTTTTTAGAAATGTTCTTATATATTTAATATATTTCGATTTGGTGAATTATATAAATTCGAAAGACCAGAAGATGGGAATGTCCATTTTATATAAACATGTCGAAATTCGTAGATGTCGAACTCAGCGCTCGCTTCTTGCTACATATTTATTTTGTACTTACATTTTAATGAAAACTAATATAGAAATTTTGTATTTATATCAACATTTTTGAAACGTTCTTATACATTTAATATTTCAGTTTGGGGTGAGTTATATAAATTTAAAAGTCCAGAGGAGCGTCGATTCTATGTAAACATGTCGAAATTCGTATCTAGATATCGTGCTCGACGCTCACTTCCTACGAAATATCGAGACATATTTCGACGTTCTTACGTTTCCCTATATCGTGCTTTTGGAGATGTCCTTTTCATGTAATATCTTATGACACGGCACGAGTAAATATTGGTCTTCCATTAGTTCTACCCTGTACAACAGTAGAAGTGTCTACTCGCTAGGGCAAGCCCATTTCCTAATTACGAACTTGTATACGGGATTCTATTATGCAATTTACGACGAGCGTGAGCCAGTACATTGTTCGATACTCAAAAGTGTCTGTCATCCCTTATGAAATGAGTTACCAGTTATCATTCTCTTCGTGACAAATAAAACTCGTCAAAATCTTAATGAGATAAATTTTATAGACACGAAATTAATATCTTTGTACAATCTCTTTTAAATAAAAATCTCTTAGCTATCTTTATATACAAAAAAATAAATTGCACATACCTACATTTATATCTCATTATTAAACATTTATAAGTGAATAAAGTTCTAACAGTTTTTGCAAATTAAAAAATTTATTATTATAAATTTGGGAAATTTTCATAACTTTCAACGAAAAACTAGATATCAAATTTAGAATTAAGGATAATTGAGAGAACAGAAAGAAAGAGAGAGAGGGAGAGAGCCCGCATCATATCATTGTAGACTGAACGATCCTTTTCACACAGATCTCCTCACCCGGATTTTTCTCTATATTAAGGTATTGTATCTCTACGATTCAAAAAGAGCTGTTCCTGGATTTCTAGAGAAAGGAACGGATGAGTACATTTTTGATCGCTTTTCGGTCTGGTATGATTATGTGGGAGCGTATCATTATAAAGTGCGCGCAGGGAACTCTTTTAAGCGTGTCGAGATAACCGGGCACGTTAATGAGATCACGGCCGGTTGAAGACTGAATGAGGGTGCGGTTCCCGGATAGAATCCCGGAGAGATCGAAGCAATCTCATCACGGTTGTAAGATTCCCGCAACCGTGCACCGAGCGAAGAATCCTGTGCTGCTCTTCTGAAAAGAGATCAGAGTTCGTTAAACAAGTGCGCCTGGTCGCCCTCGTTATCACATCGTAACGAGATGGAGAACCCGCAATCACGCGCTCGGCACCCTCTTTCAATTAATCCCTCGACATCTTACTCCAACTCCTCTCCGATGGCCATCCCAGGCGCACACTGGCCACGAATTTCAATTGGCGATAATACGGACCTGGTCTCACCGAGAGAGAATACTGCAGCTGTTCTATTGTTTTAAACGGATTCGCTGCGGTGCCAATCTGCGAGAGCTCGATTCTCACTTGAGAGAATTAGAGAAATTTCGGTTGAGGTATTTTTCCATAAATGGCTGCAGTTCAGCTTTTGAAAATCGACGCTCTGGCTGCCGTCGCGCGTATACATTGAAAACAATTCGCAAACATCAACAGAGGAATATGCATTTTTAGCATTGAAATTCTCTTTGCGCGAAAAAGAGAATAAATAAAATTCTTGTTTTTATTAGATTCTTACTTCGTTTCAACTTGGCATGAAAAAATTAGAAGTTATGAAAAGAATAAAAGAGGAAGTTAATTATCTTTACATTAATTTTATCAGTAGTTTATTTTCAAGTGCTTCCATTGTTATTCCTAGAAATTGCAGAGGCTAGCGCTCGTCTCTAGTTTACGATTTCCGTTTGTCTTCACGGATCGAAAGACAATCTCTGACATAGCAAACACGATCGTGAGATTGACATAAATAAACTTTACTCAATCGAGGCAATTCTTCGCCGTTTCTCTTGGCTTTCTGAGATTCACAGAGACCGCGCTGTCGTAGCCTCAGCTCGTACATTCTGCGGACTGCAGTCGAAGTTCATAGAAGTTAGCAGTAAACGACTGAAGTTACGGGCGACACTTCGTTAAGATCGATCGGAAAGTTTGGTCGTGACGCCAAGTTAACCTGTTGGTTCGCAGTTATACATCTGGGGAACCTTTCTTTACGAACGTTGGTTTTTCTCGTATTCTTCTTATTCTCCTTTTCTGCCAGTCTTGTTACCTGTAACCTCCAATTCGTCGTAGCTGTTCGCAAGTCCAATTTAAACCGTGCCGACGACAGCACAGTTTTTCCATCTGACTGCTGTTTTTTCTGCCTTTCCGACGAAGAAACATAATAAGAAGTTTCCCCGCGTTTCATGGACGAAACTTACATCGTTTCTCATTAAATACCTCGGTAAAAAAGCATACAGCTGTTATTGGTGTTACGTGCTTATAAACTTTGTTTAGAAACTTTTTTTGTAATGTTTTCGATATATCGAAAACGTGTATCAAGAGTACACTTTCAAGATTTAGATGGTTCAATTTATACAGTTTTAAATTTGAGAAACATTGATTTCAAATGTATGTGCAAAATAATTTATTTTATAATACAATTTACCACTTTGATATTTTACATATTTTTTTAAAAATGTGTACACACATTATGAGTGTGTTCTTTTTTTAAACTATTTGCTATATCGTTTATATTTATATCACGATACATCTGATAATTTATCACTTATGACTTATAAATTATTTTTCCAATACATAAAAATCGCAACTAAAAGTCGCTATTAAATTCGTATATTCATGTTAGTATAAATAAAATTGACAAATATATAACATTTAACAATTTAGAAATTAACAAACTTCTAAGGCTTCTGTCTATATAGGGTAAAATTGTCGAAATCTCCCTACTTCACCTAAAAATTTAATCGCTGTACTTGTACATTCTATATGAAATTATTTCAGACTTATGTAATATTGCCATGATGCTTTATTACATTTGAGACACAATAAAAATGTTGTTATTTGTATTCATAAAATTGTGATGTTAGCTATTTTTCGACACATTTCATGATAATATTTTATAATACTATTTATATATAGAGAAAAAAATCCATATTACTTCAAAAGAAAAATAATGTTAGCTTTTTTCGCCTACCTATATAAAAGAGTTATAATAGGGTAGAGAGTAACTTAAGTAAAATAAGATGGTCTCCTAATATGAAATAGCTAACCATCTTATATTAGGCACCTTTACCCTGTTTTGGAAGCGATCTATGTAGTTGTCCCACCTTAGAACATATAGCCGCTATATGGATGTTAAAACTGTAATCCAACTGTAATATTACTGTATTATTAGATGATGAGGATAGCATACTATCAGAAATGTAATAGAATCTCACATGTAGTTCACATACAGTTCACTTCGCAAGCAAATTGGTGGCAGAAACAGAGTAGCTTTACATGTAGTTTAGCAGTTTGATGCAAATTGGCGGCAGAAATCGAGCAGAATCTTTCACCAATCTGCTATTAAATTAGCTTAGATTATATCGGCAGACTTTGCCTGAAGAACACGAATTTAATACGAGCACTGTTGCTCTAATCTGTTAGCATATTACATACATTTCGCTGATGGGAATATAAATAATATACACAAGAACAATTTCACTGCAGCATCTGAATATTTAATCAGATTAAAAAATAATTTTACATTAAACTGTCAAAATAATTATGTAGAAAGTTCAAGCTAGATAATATTGCTGCAAAAAGTTTCGATATTCAGCAACTAGTTGAAGCATCTAATATAATTATTTTTCTGGTCCAATATAATTATTTTCAGATCTGTATTTCAGCAAAATTGCTCTTTTCGTGCACAAGATAAGTCACAATAACACACACTTTGTTTTATGTATAAAAATTCTTAGCAAGTTACTGCTGCTGTATATTCTATATAGATAAAATAATGGAAAATAGTCCAAAAAATCTTTATTCTCACCATTCTTCGTTTTCAAAATGTGTGGAAGATTATATTAAAATTTTTCGTCACGATAAATAAGAATTATTGGTCAATAAAATAATTTCCAGCCATACAGAAGTCGTAGTAAAACTAAAATATAAATTCAAAAATTAAATTAGAACTAAGCTTCAAAGAATTTTCTTTGCGTTGTAGCCTAGCGATAACACGGCGCATGGCAACCGAGATCAGGTTACCATGCCTCGGAAATATAAAGTAAAACTGCCTTAAAGCATTTTCGCAATACGAGCAAACCCTAAAACCTGAAGGGTCATATTGCCCAAATGCATTAAAAATGCTAACATTGCGGAAGTATAATTGCGATCGGCAGCCGCCTTGAATCGCCTCAGCAATCGCTACATGTAGGGTAAGGCCGATATCGCACCGGCTCCTAAATCGCACCACCTCACCTCGCGTATAAATTTAACCACAGTATTTGTACACTCTTTGTTGAGATTATTTGGGAACTACATAACATTATCATCATCCTTCATTGAACTCAACATGTTAAGAACAATAGAAATTTTGTTATTAATATTTATAGAAAAATCGTAACTTTGCTGCTATTTTTCAACACATTTCGTAGCTTGACTGCAAAGAAGATAAAATAAATAATCTAAATTTTGATAATTTGTAATAATTACAATATTATTAAAATTAGATTAACAAAGTTCAAATAACTTTGTGTTCTTATTTGTAAATTAAATAAATAAAGTTTTACAAAATGTTTTAGTCTCCTAAATCGCACCATGTCTTACTTTTCTAAATCGCACTATTGCTTTGATCGTGGTTATATATATAAAATCAAATATAATTATACAGAGCATTGTAACAATATTGCCGTAATGTAGCAATGTTATTGCAATATTATTGAAAAGTTATCGAAATAATGACATTGACATAAATTATATTTAGTTTACGGTATTTATCTCCAATATTAATAAAATTATACTTATCTAACGCATTTTTGCTCAAGAAGAAAGAATCTAGCGGAAAAAGTACCGTTTTAACTCAGGAAAAATAATATTAACGTAGTTAATATTAATGTAGTGCGATTTAGCCGACCTGTTGCCTAAATCACACTATTTGAAGGCTTCTTGAAAATCGTCATTTAAAAATTTATGACAATACATAAAATTCTGAAAAAAATTAATATGAAAGGAGAAATGTTGTACTTTATTATGACATAAGAAAATTAAAAATATTTCTCATAATTTCTTAGTTATAAGCCTTTGTGTCAAAAGTGGTGCGATTTCGGCAACCTTACCTTATATACCGCCGCCTGCGACTCAAGCGGCGGAGAGTTACTTTGTAATTCAACGACGTAGTATTTCCCGTGCCATACGACCCTCTCAAGACGAGCATAGCAATACTTTGACTACGTCACGAGCCTCATCGGCGCACCTCATCTTCGACTTCTGTAATTAGCGAAGACTTCAACGATAAGCAACCAGAAATATAGATAATTCTGCCAAACCAGACTCTTTTCCTCCACGAGTCTCCTCTCGGGTCCTCTATCCAGGCGTCTTCGAGCATAGGCTCGACTAGAGTTGATATAAAGAGAGTTACGACAATGTAAGTGCCTAAACTGATTGGCTCTGCATTGATAGACAAATTTCCGGTTAGCTATCAGTTAGGTTAGACAATCCTTGGTTGAATCATGTCAAGTGTGCTTACGTACGTCACTTCAGTTGACATTTACAATTTTGGCCAACTTTACATGAAAAGAATTACATTAATTACATTATTTTAATTTTCTCAATATATTTTTTTAAAGCTAATAAATTAATTATTTCTTAATAAGTAATAAAAATAATAGTATGCAAATATAACCTCAAATTATTTTTAAAAATTTATCTATTTTTTTTATTTCTTATTGTTAATGTTCTATTTATTATTACAAATATTATTTTATTGTCATTCAATATGTAGAGTAATGAATAACATTAAAGAAAATGTTAAATAGTCTTTCTGTACGCATTAATTAAGCATAAGCAAGATTATTGGTACATTGGTAGAAGGATGTAAAAACACTTCCAATAAAGGTGTAAAAATGAATTATTTACCAAAAGAAATTAATTGTCGAAAAAAATGGATAAAAAATGCCAAGTTGGAAAATAAAATAATAAAAAGTTCTACAGCATTATGTGAAGTGAGATTTTATTTATTTTATATTTAATTTTATCAATTATTAAATTGTTTCTAATTTAATAAATGTGATATTACCTGTTCATGTTCAACTTATAGCTGTGTTATGACCGGAAAAGTAATTCGGCGCGCAGGTTGAATTTGAAAAAAGATATATAAAAAATCACACAAGTAAAATATATAAAAGCACTAAGATCTAGCTTGACCGTAGAAGGCGTTCTTGTTTCAATTTGTATGTTATACATTATCGGTCGAACATCTCTCTAAATTTAATTTTATATTTTGTTTTTAAATATTTTTATATTGTAGACTGTTTTACAGTTATTAAATTTATTTATTATACTTTTATTATATTCAGATATATAATATAAGGTTATTAGCAAGTCTATGTCAGTCGCAGCAGTTCTTACTGTTGAATAATAACTTTTTACAATTTATAGCTTATACGAACTACTGCACGCCGCATTTTCATTGAACTTGAATATAAGTTGGAAATTGTAAAAAATTGTTATTCAGCACTGAGAATCGTTGCGACTGATATAGATCTGCTAATCTTATGTTATAATATATCAGTCGCAACGGTTCTTAATATTGAATATATGTTTGAAATTTCGTCAGTCTAAATTTTCGTATATTATTGTTTTATTCTATTATTTTTATATTTTTTTCGTGAAGGAATAAAATTACTTTTTTATTTTGAAGTTTCATTTTACTTCAAATATGTGGGAACAGACACGTGTCGATGGAACGAAGAAACTTAAATGTACAGCAATTCCAACAATATTTGGAGAATTAATCACCCAAAAAATAAGCAGAGAAGCTGGAATTAATCATTAGTTTAATATTTAATTTGTATTATTTATTACTATTTTCTTAATTTATATTACAAGTAATAAGATTGATAATAAAGTATGTATTAGTATGTAATTAATAATATATAAAAAAGTTTATTACAATAATGAATTAGTAATAAAGTAACGATTAATTGTTTAATAATACATATTATATTTGTTTAATGTATTGAATAATTATGAATAAATAAATATTTATTTTATACATTCAGGAAATATTGTGAATTTAAATAAAATTGAAGAACACAATCTCCGACAATATTAACTACAACAAAGTCTAGTACTGTTACAATGTCTGTTAAAAATCCAAAAGGAGGACAATGTCATTCAGTTCTTGTAGACATCGAACAAACAAGAAATATTCAACAAATAATCGAAAAAACTGAAAGTAATCGTAAGTTTTATTTCAATTTTGTTCTGTATTAAATATATTTATAATTTAAATTAGAAATGAAAAAAAATGATAGAAAAATTTATATTAATATGTAGTTATTAGTAATTAGTAATATGTTAAAATTTGTGGCAGTAATTAATTGAAAGTAATAATTAATTAATTTTTTAATAATTGTAGTTATTAGTTAATAAATATTATTTATTTTTATCTAGAAAATACTATCAATTCTGTAGGGGCGGATGGTCTGATAGGAAAAGGCCTTAGGTAAATTAACCGGAGCCGAGACGTTCGTTCTTCCAAATGTCTATATATTGTCGGTATTGTTACAAGTTTCGCAGGCTGCTCCAGCAGAACTGCCGAATCGCACGCGTCAATCTTGGAGCTCTCGGCCGAGCTCGCGTGGGGGTACAACGGCAATCGCCAACCAAAGCCGATCGGCGGAGCCAATTACGATCACGGAATCACGCTGTGCTCCGCTGAACGCGTCATGATCGGCAACAGAAGTATGATCATAACATCGTGATCGGCAAATGCCGTGGTTAACAACAGAAACATGCCTACAATTCAAATAGAATTGAAAGACATTCTTTGGCAACGTCTACAGAACATAGTGATTCTGTAACAGTATCTATAAAAAATCCAAAACAGCAGTGCCAATTAGATCTTTCATCAGATATCGAAGAACAAACAATACAATTAAGTAGTGATAGAAAACAAATTTTACCATACATGGAAAAGATCCATAAATTAGAAAAGCTGCTACAACGATCTGAATATCTACGAATAATAACGAAAAAGAGGCATAAACTCTTGAAAAACAAATATATTAACAGACTTAAGAATTTCGCAAAAAAAGTAAGCATAAAATTTTGATAAAGCTAGTCAGCAATTATTGCATGAAGATCAGATACAATTATTAAATAAAAAATATATAAAAATTCCAAAATGGTGTAATGCCACGTTAATCAAAGCATTTCAGTTAAAATTTACTTGCGGATATTTAGGATATAGAGAGCTTTTAAATAAAGGCTTCCCATTTCCGTCCATTAGAACATTAAATAAAAAACTTCAAAATTTAAAATTTAGAAGTGGAATACTCGACAAAATTTATCAATTTTTGAATTTAAAAGTTTCTCAATTTATTATTTAATAGTACAAATAGAGATTGCTTACTTATTTTAGATGAAATAAGTATAACTCCGGGTATTGTCTTCGATACATCATCATATACTTATATTGGAAAAGTAACGTTATCAAATCACGATCAAAACGAAATCGCGACGCATTGTTTAATATTTATGCTCGCAGGCATAGGAAAACGGTGGAAACAAGTAGTTGCGTATTATTATACGAGTAACAAAACTGATGGTTCGGTGTACAAAAAAATTATAATAGAAATTATTAAAAAAGCTGAAGACATCGGTTTAAATGTTCATGGTGTTATTTCACATATAGCTGCTTCAAATCAAGCCATGTGGAGAGCATTTAATATTCAAGTATCAAAATATTCGACGGTACAAAATAAATGTATTCATCCATGCGATCAAAATAGATTTCTTTTTCCATGATAGTGGATGCATTCAAAAATTTCAAAGAAAGAATGCTTAATCATAAATTTATAACTATCCCAGATAAATACGTGAAAAAATATTATCTACCAACAGATACAGTACAAGCTGAACATTTCCAAGAATTATTTCATCAGCAAAAAGATTTTCTATTATCATTATGTCCAAAGTTACGCGAAGAATATTTTGATAGAGCAAGGCATTTTCAAAAAATACGTGTAAAAAGCGCTTGTCATGTTAAGCTATGAAGTAAGTTCAGCGTTAAAATTCTTAGCTTCTGAAACTTCAAAATCAGAATAGGGTAACTGCGGTATATACGCCGTAGCTATCGATAATTTAATTTATTAAGTATTATTTAC
>QKQZ01006848.1:0-22560 GCA_003595255.1 Solenopsis fugax | reverse complement strand
TATACATATATAAATTTTCGACAAAATTAGATACATATATAAATACATAGAATTAAAAATTTAAAGTCGAATTTGATGACAATCAACATAAATCGTCTCAGCTACCATCATTCAATATTTTTACTAAGAAAAGATGGATAAAATTTATACAAGATAAATTCTACGTTCTTACTTTCTGTTTTGTTAATTTAGCAATCATCAGCGATCTGGAAAGTTTCTTAAATTGTAACGCTAATGTTTCAGAGAACTTTGCAGAGTCAATTTTTCAGTTGTGCTCTTCATGCAAATACAAATATGTACTCGCGATAAACTCGACAAGAATAATAGAAGGATATGTATATTATGAATATTTAATATCTAAATAGAAACAACACACAAAGCAAATTTCTCCTTTCATATCTTTCTAAAATTTTTGATTTTTTCAGGACTTTTTCTTAACTTATTAAAGTTTTCTTTCCAAAACGCAAGAAAGAGAAATGCTTTAAAACATTGATGAGTTATATTACAAAACATTACGTAAATATAATATTATTTTTTTTTTATTAACATAAACGAGTTTATTAAAGAGAATAAAGGTGGTAAACTTGAGCGCATTCTAAAATACCGACATAACAGACGAAAAAAATTCAACGCAAATTCTTTCTTATTATATTTACTTCTTTCGCGATCTCATCGTAATGAAGCAGTACATCATTCTTTGAGCTTAACCAGAATACATTGTCTAAGTAAATTCAGATTAAGGAGTTTGAGGGATTGCGTTGCCCTGAGGACACGAATTTTAATACGTTCGTAAATATAAGTACACTGTGTCCCAGTTTATCATCCTGTCAACTATAAAGCATATCTAAATTTGGAAAAAACTCGTAGAAGCTTTACTGATAACAATATTAACTTTCTTAAACGTTATTTAAGTAAAGAAATTCAAAGACAATATTTAAATATAAATTGAACTGAAAAGCCTTCTACAGTCGTAGCTGGATCTTATTGCTTTATATTTTTACTTGTGTGATTTTATATACATTTTTCAAATTCACCTGATTGTGCGCCGAATTGGTTTTCCGGTCATAGCACAGCCGTAAGGCGAATAAGAATAAGTAATACCACAATAATTAAATTGAAAATCAATTTAATAACGTTTGATGCCGACTTACATCCAAATATCAAACCCATTCCCCCCTGAAAAAACTGTAAAGAATTTATTGCGAAAAATATCACCTCAGATATTTAAATATTTGTATACAGATTTATTTAACCACGTATGTGCTACTCTGCGAACTATTGTTCAACTCAATATATAAGTAAAACTTTCACTGTTTAATAAATTTACAACCAGAAAATTTATTTAAGATTATCTGTATTTAATTACTTATGATTATTTCTGTTACATATTACATTTGAAAACTAATCAAATTAAAATATATATTATTTTTGTCTTAATTATTATAACGAATTTCTATCAACATTTATCAATGCAAAAGAATGATATCGCTCATTTTGTATATTTAATAGTAAAAATTAAATTTAATAGAAAAATATTGCTTTTGAACTCATTCGTTATCCGATATAACATTGTATTTTTTTACTAATTGCTTAAAAGGTCATTTAACTTTGAATACTTTATTCAACGAGATGTAACGACTTCGACCAATTCCGCGTTGGTATGTACGCTTTGAACATGAAGAATGTAACATTCGATGACGCCGACTGCACGAGAGTTTAAAGGTGCAGCTTTGTATAGTAAGAGAAGCAAACCCACTCTCTCTGCAAATATATTCTATCAGAAGCAAAGAGAAAACAAAGGGTTTCATGCCTTGCTCGCGAGAAAGAATGTCCTGAAAATTGAACCGACGTGAAAAGAGGTTGCGAAGCAACTATTTGTCGTATCTTTTGAATCGAACACAAACATAGGTAAAATAACCAAAAGCTCTTAAAAAGAATGTCACTTCGCATAGCAACACGTTTGACAAATTATTCCTTTCCGCCGTAAATTTTCAATATACTTTTTTTTTCAATTTCAAGTACTCCGTCATATTTATAAAAATCATTATAAATATAATTACCAAAGTAAAATTTTAATAAGTATTACAATTTATGACAATAATTAACTAATTAACTTCTGATTAATTTTAATTATCTGAATAAGTATCGCAAATCATTACAATCTCAATTAGCATTAATCTCTCTATGGCCTTCATAACACCTGTATTATCATATATAGATAAAATATAAAGAAAATGTTAGAAAATTATAGAGTTAGATTCGTCTTCTCCATCATTTATTATAATTGATATTATTATAATTAGCCTTATATTTATCAACTTTCTTCCAATCTCCTTTGAGTTCCTTTTCAAAAATCATAGGTAATAATCGATTTATAAGAAAACATAATCTTAAAAATCTATTTCTAAAAATATAGCTTTAATTAAACAGTCAAATTTCTCTAATCTAGAGATATACTGTATGAAGAAAGTTTCAAGATGAACTTTAAACACTCTACGCAGCGTGTCATTACAGTCTCTGTTTGCAAATGTCCAAAGTTTTAACAGTAACGAACCTTAAACTTCCTGGTACACGAAACTTTCATTGATATGTGCAACGCTCGTTTGTCAATTATATGAGCTTAGATTTAAAAAATATAAATAAATTATAGATCAAAAATTTAAAAAATACATGCACACGAATGTGTGCACAATAAATTTATAAAAATAATAGAGATTCTTTTAGGTAATATAATAATCAATTCTTAATTTACATTTTTTATATCATTTTAGGAAGAGAAAGAATAATAATTACATGCATTAAACGAAATGAGGTAAATATTTCTGGGATTTTAATCAGAATTTACGATAAATTTAATTCAAATTATTTTGAAATAACCTTTTTATTTCCATTTATATGTGAAAAATATATTATGGACCATATTTTTCTCTCTATGTACAGAGAGAAATATTTCTTTAGATTTAATTTTCTTAAATATGCATTATAATAATATGATCAAACTAATGTTAGAATCAAAGAATGCAATTATTTGACTTTTCAAATAATGTATGTATCTTTATTTTACAATAAGTACAGTTCTTAAATAATTGCATTTCTTTTTTATTAACCATTTTATTGTTTCAATGAAAATATTGCATTACTTTACTTAAATATAATTTTGTTGTATTAAGTTGATTATTTCAATAGTAAAGTTTATTATTTCACTTACAATTTATATTCATGTCATATTTAAACTTTTAACTCCTAAATAAAATTTAATATATCAGGTAATTATAAATTATAGCATGCACTGTTGTAATAGAAGGACGGACGGCGGGGAAAAGATTGAAACATGATAATTATAATAAGATTAGGGATGGGCGATATGCCTTCAAATATTTTGATGTCGATTATTTTTAGTTTGCAAAATCGATTATCATAATGATGTTTCTGCAACTTGATTATTCTCTAGAATCCCTAGATAATAGTTTTTTTGTTCAATGTTACTAGAATTGTTATTAAACTTTTTGGGATGCGTTCAGGTCCCTCTCGAGTAATTTGCCTCCCAGACGTCATTTTATTCTTGTCTAATATTTAGTAAAAAAATAAGGATAAAATGACTTCTAGAGGACACTCAGGGATGAATCTAAACGAACCCTTGAGTGATCAATCAGAAACGTCAATATGATATATATAAATAAATTACGTTTTCTTATTGTACGTATAAACGTATATAATATGTTTTATAGTCCTATTTTATTAAATTAGTTTATAACTGTAGAATTTAAAGATATAATATCTTTAAATAAAATAAAGCATTAATATATAAATTATATAAAAGTATAGTATCTATCAAAATAAAACATACTAGACACTCCATACTTTATTAAGAATAATAATACATTCTTTGTAATTACAATTTATTGAAACTGAATATATATATGTATATGTATATATACATATATAATTACCTTTATTGAATAACTAACATATACATATATATATTGTCACGACGCAATCAATAAAATGTTTTACTGATGTAGATAGATTTCTAGGTGTCACAAGAAAAATTTATCGCTGTTTTTTTGTGTCTGATAAAATATTGTTTGTCATATATAAAATTTATAGCAGCAACAATTTAACAATTCTAAAAACTTAGGTCTTATTGACCATTATACAGTTAAATTTTATAATTACTTATGATTATTGGCCTTATCATGAATATGCATCACGGAAAAATTTTCTTTCTAAATTTGACAAATAATTCGGATATAAATTAGATTGGTTAAGTACCAAACATATGCGATATCATAATATTTGCTAATCATTTCTCTACCTCAGAGAATTTTTTACAACCAAAAAATTGTGGCTGTACTTGCAAGACTATTTTTTGAGTATGGAACGTCGCAAATTGTCGCAATCAAAAAAGAGATACGAAGATTAAAAGTCCCTCAACCTCTCAGACAGTTAGCCACAAATGCAAAAGTCGCCAGATATTAGGCGTCTGATGCGCGTTGAAGCAGCATCAATTCATGAGATTATCGCACACGAATAAATTAATGCGAACCGGTCTCGAGCAAAAATTCGCACAAAATAAATCACTAAAAATTAACACAAAAAGAACGGTTTTTCACGGTTAGCTCAACCTAACATTAGAGGGACAGGGCGGAGAATTCGAGGGCCGCTTACGTACACTAATTAGTCAAGAGAGGCGGCAGAAAGGCGAGAAATTCAATGCGCTAACTTGACAATAATAAATAACATTTATTTAGACCTGATAGTGACAATCGATGAGAATAATTATACAGACTGTAATTAATATGTGTTGGCTTGCCAAACCATCCGACGGCGGAGTAACTCGACTCTATAACCAGCAGTAATGTGCGAAGAGACGACGAATCACTCGACGGCCACGCGGTCGCGACACGCCTCAAAATCTCGATGACAGAGCTTATATAACATCGATCGCGACAGCAATACAGACGCACACAGATTTGTACAATAATCTGGAGACGCATTGAGCGCGACGATCACACGACGACCCACTATGTCGTCAACACACGTTTCTACATAAAAGTTTATCTCGCTCTATTAGGGGCTGTCTACAATATATGAAGTAATCGTAAAGACTAGCATTGGAGTAAGAAATAAAACTAATTTATTCGCTGACATCCTTACTCCAGCTCCTTACATCGGAAGTACGTAACTTTACACCTACTCTTATTTCTTATGCCGAACTTACTCCGCGTACACGGCAGAGTTGAGCATTAATCAATTAAAATGTAATTGATTAAGTAATTTAATTAAGATAATGCAATTGTGATTCAATGTAATTACAATTACTTATAATCATAATTACATTGTGATTACATTGTAATTATAAGTCATGTAATTGCAATTACTTTTAATCATAATTACATTTTAATTATAAGTAATTATGATTACTTCACAATTTACGGAGAAAAGTATTAAAAATATAAGAACATTTAATCCTTCAGAAAAAGCTAATATCGTCAGTTTTGTTGACTGAACCACAACTTACACACATACAATTTACGAAACATTAATGCATTACTACATATTACTATACTAAATCAGTATCGCATGCATGTAAACGCACAAATTTTCATTTAAATGTCAAATAATTGACGTTACATATACTATAAATTTTTGGTATTGGCAGCAAATTTCGAAACGCAGCCTTAAACGACGGATATGTACTCTTAGTAGTTCTTAATCTAATTACAATTACAGTTAATCAATTAATAATTAACAATTAAGTAATTGTAATTCGTACACAATTACTTTCCGTAATTATTTAATTTAATTATTTGTAACAATTAACAATTACAAATTGTAATTGTTACTGACACTAACAATTACATTGTAATTGTAATTTGTAATTGTTAATTTAAATTACATTTTTGCCCAACTCTGACACACGATCGTAGACGGTAATCATGGAACGCATCGATCGCGATAGCGTGGGCGAAACCACGAATCTCGATAATTGCTTGGACGCAAAGGTCGCGACAACGCGCGAAAACGTAAATCTCGACATGTCGCAACTCTCTGCACGCGACAACGAGACGAAAACACAACAAAGTTCAATAACGTGAAAACGCAAAGATCGCGACAATGAAACAGGCAGAAATCACGACAATGAAACAGAGCTACAATTCCCGACAACGCTGATCCTGATCTTGACAACGGACGTTGCAATAACACAAGAATGCTCAAGCCACGACAGCAAGAGAGAAACGCGAATTTCAACCACTTGGCGACAGCGGACAAACAAATACATCTCGACATACACGCTCGCGGACTCTTTGGCAACCACGGTCCCCGGAGACGTTTCCAAACTCTCCCATATAGTACTAAATAATTGCAGAAACATTGCATAAACCTTACGTTGTAATATTGCATAGACATTACGAAATGTTTTTGTAATGTTATTATATTCTTATAAGACTGAATTTGTTCCACTCCTTTCGAGAAAATGCAATTATTCATTTCGCATTAGATTAAAAAGTGACTCCTCTCGTGATTCTTTACTCCCTAAGAGTGAAAAATTTACTTTAATTACGGAGTAAACGCTTTCCTGACTGAACTGGACGAAATAGAGACGTGCTGTTTTAATCGCAAAGTCGCAGAAAATATGATACGTCTTTTATACATCGCTGAGACGTAACCAAATAATTTAAACGTTTTAATTAAGCATATTTTAAACAAATAATACTACATATTTCAAGTAGCAAGTATTATGTATATACATAAGGAAAAACCTATCTTGACTTCTCAAAATTGGTCAATTATTTTTGTCACTAGTTTGATTAACAAGGAGCATTACGCAACCCGAAAATTCAAAAAAATCTGAAACTTTGTGTACAAATAGAGGAGTTCATCCATAACACAAAAATATTTTTGTTCGTGCCCAATTTCAGTTTTAGGGGATGAAACATCTTTTTGAAAAAAATCGGTTTTTTTCTTTCCAAGCGAATATCGTCGAAACTATAAGAGATAGAAAAAATGTTCTGAATGAAAGTTGAATGGCTCGAAGAGTACTTTATAATAAATAATTAAAAAAAAATTTTTTTAACTAATAATTATTATTACTTTAATATTCGCTTGGAAAGAAAAAACCAATTTTTTTTCAAAAGGATGTTTTACTCCCTAAAACTGAAATTGGGCACGAACAAAAAATATTTATGGATAAACTCCTCTATTTGTACACAAAGTTTCAGATTTTTTTTCAATTTCCGGGTTGCCTAATGTTCCTTGTAAGTTAAATGATAGTGACGTGCCAGTCACGTTTCGAACCAGTTGAGACGTCGCTGCGACATAACGTGCGACGAATTAGCACGTCACAGTGATATGCTTGTTTCGTTTGGTGTAAGCAGGGTGTACTCCTTACTTGAAGTGAAAATTCACTCTTGCCAGATTGGCTCAACTTTCACGATTACTAGGAGTGACATTTCACTCCAAGGGAGTGAAATGTCACTCCCCAAAAATTTAGAGTGTGGACTGCACCACGAAATCTCTTAGTACAGGTCAACGCTTACGAAAAGCCCCTCGCACTTGAGAACGATCGCACCCCGACACAAATTTGTACCGCCGGCAACGTGACAAGCTCGACACGAACATGAAACCGGATGATCGAACGCAGAGTATGAGCGTGGCCTCCTCGACTCGCCCGTGGCTTCACTTACACAATTTCGGCACGCGAGGCATCCTCAGATACATACATATCTCACGACGTCCACGCTCTCCTCACTGGCCTCTATTTCGCTCTCTCGCTTCTCTCGCTTCCGACATCCAGACTGGGAACTTCCATATTTCGCCTGCCTTGCACGCTCCACTGGTTGCTACGTGGGAGAGTGCCCTTGATCACGCTCGATAATCAATCGATGGCGTTTCGTGCACCCATCTGGGTACAGTATATCCACGTGACCAATCACTGGGATTCGCGAGCCGATCTCTCGCGCCACGCGACCTCGGCATTTCTCAAAGAGCCCTCGATTCCATATTCTTCGGGAGGATGATGCTTCCACCGCGAATTTCGCGTCCTCTCCGGATTTCACTTCAGCACGTCGGTGGAATCTCTCGTTGGAATCGACCTCGGCTCCGAAGTAGGTTCTATCGATCTCCCTCACTGCTATGTGCGGCGATCTTCGCCTCCAGTTCTCAAACTCTCCGAATCCGGCACCTGGTCCAACATTTCGGCAACCTTGGTCATCCGCCGCGTGCTCCCGACTTGCGACTTCTCGTTTGGACACTCCCCGATGATCATCGATCCTCCGTCGTCTCCGTTGTTCTATGGTGCTCGCGTTTTACATAAAATAAATCGTGAGATATTAAAAATAAGTACAGATCGCAAGGACGTCTCTTCCTAAGGACTTCGTCATATTACGCCGATTCTTAGTCCGACGGCGGGACGCTGCTCCGCTGTAATGGACTGCCTCGTCATTATATATATGTATATGTGTGTGTGTGTGTGTGTGTGTGTGTGTGTGTGTGTGTGTGTGTGTGTGTGTGTGTGTGTGTGTGTGTGTGTGTGTGTGTGTGTGTGTGTGTGTGTGTGTGTGTGTGTGTGTGTGTGTGTGTGTGTGTGTGTGTGTGTGTGTGTGTGTGTGTGTGTGTGTGTGTGTGTGTGTGTGTGTGTGTGTGTGTGTGTGTGTGTGTGTGTGTGTGTGTGTGTGTGTGTGTGTGTGTGTGTGTGTGTGTGTGTGTGTGTGTGTGTGTGTGTGTGTGTGTGTGTGTGTGTGTGTGTGTGTGTGTGTGTGTGTGTGTGTGTGTGTGTGTGTGTGTGTGTGTGTGTGTGTGTGTGTGTGTGTGTGTGTGTGTGTGTGTGTGTGTGTGTGTGTGTGTGTGTGTGTGTGTGTGTGTGTGTGTGTGTGTGTGTGTGTGTGTGTGTGTGTGTGTGTGTGTGTGTGTGTGTGTGTGTGTGTGTAAATTTATATACAGCAAAAGTAATGTCCGGCTTAATAATGTTGGTTTATAGTAATATTAGTTTTCACTGAATTGACCAATCACAAACTTGTCGGACGTTTTGATTCACTGCAAGAATAAGCGCATTTACTAGAACATTGCATTTATAATATATTTATATTATTTATAATCATTGACCTACTAAACTTCCTCACTTTTTTAATTTTCACTTTGTTTACACCTTTACCATTATTACAGGTAAAGATTGTTATTAACTAATGTTCAAATTTATCGATTATTATCGAAATTTATCGATTATAAAATATTTTCAAAATTTTATTGATTATGCAAATTCGACATATTTTGTAATCTATTTTATAGAAACTAATTTTTTTTTTCAACATCGCCCATTTCTATAAATCAAAACTCGTACCGCACGTTTTTATATCGTGTGCTGAACCTTACTCACGAATTATTAGAGGAGAAGAGGGTATTATGGCTATTGTCAACAATATGGCTACCTCTATTATCTCGTATTCTAACAATTGTTTATAGAGATATTCGTCTAGTAGCCCATCGTTTTTTAATGATAATATACCAATACATAACTGACAATTGTTATGAAGCATTTTTACTTTTGAGCACTTCTAAACTTTTTCATGGTACACTTTTAACCTGTATTAATTACACATACTTCCTCATTATTCTTAAACTTGAGTGTATTATCACACGAATGTACATACACTCGAGTTTTTTGTTATTTAACTTTTTATTCGGCTATACACATTTCGAGTTATACAAAGTTAAAACAATAACATGGAATTTTGTTAATATGGTTTTTTCAGCGAAATTTTTATATTGAAATATTTCTTCGATAAATCGATTGTCATTCTAGAGGGCGGTGTTTAGAAACATTAGAGATGTTTAGAAACATTAGAGACATCATTTTATGCTTGTTGTTTAATGTTAAATAATATTTCTAATGAAATGTCCAATGGTATTTCTAAAGTTTCTGAACGTCTGAAGTTCAGAAAAATTCTAAATCAGGAAAATTCTGAACAATGGAAAATTAAAAATATATAATTTTGTAACAAGGTACTAGTGATGCATTTTAATACGAGAATCTCGAAATCTCGTCTCAAAATTTCTCGTATCGTTTATTTATATTTTCGAGATTATATTATCTGTCATTTGTTTTTTCTCGTCTCGTCTCGTTCTCGTCTCTTTTCCAAAAAACGAGATAAATATTTTCGATAACCCAAATTTTGAGGAAAAAATTAATCAAAAAAACGTTAAGAAAATTAATTAAAGTTAAAGCACAAACTACAATTGACAAGTAATTATGGAATTAATTAATATTTATTTGTAGAACAAAGAACGATATCAAATTATTTTAAAACTATTCTACGAAATTATTTATATAATTTGCCAAGTTGTTGTTTTTTATAATAAGAATTATCTTACATTTCATTATTCCTCTTCATATCCATATTAATTATTATCCAAGCAATATGCTATCTCTTTATAAAACAGATGAGACGAGACAATCGATAATCTCGGATATCTCGACATAAAATTCGAGAATCTCGAGAAAAGAGAATCTCGGTCCGTCGAGACGAGAAAAATTTTTCAATTATTTATTTTTGTCGAAAATAAATCTCGGTATCGGTATTTTCTCGTCTCGCCTCGCTCGAATGCATCACTACAAGGTACTGTGTTTTTTTTAAACTAAAGTAATTTTTTTAAATTATTTTTATGGATAGCCATATTACAACCACTTTTTTCTTCCACCGATTATGGAGTGCATTAAATTTTTATAAATCACGTCCTAAATAATGAATATTTCTTTACTTTAAGTCTAGAATCTGTCAAACAACACTTTGACGAATGTAATCGTTCAAGTTTCAATAGAAAATGTTAATTATAAACAAAGTTATTAAATAAAATGAAAATGGGTGCCATATTACCCTCTTCTCCTCTAGCAATCCAGCTCGCAGTAGTAGACCAAATAAAGGAATGGGGCTCTTGCGGGAAGACTATTAAATGTAATCAAGAAAATTGTTGCTTCATCGAGAAATATTATTTCAAACAATCGTACTTTTTTCTATCGAATATTATTTAATGCAACAAAATTAAAAAATTTGTATTCAACAAAATAATGTTTAATTTAAAGTTATATTGTTTCTGTGAAATAATATTAGCCAGACAAATAGAAATATTGAATATAGAGAAACATTTTTCTCTGTGTGTCTATTAGCAAATACCAAATATATGAAAAAAATTGCATCTAATATTGTTTAAGAAAAAACAAAAATTATCTATAAAAACTAATAGTACACGCATTTAGAAGAGAGTAATAAAAAGTTTTTAGATAATTAAATTAGCATAGTTTATTCTTCTTAGGTATAATGTCAAATGTCACCAGAATATATTTAAAAAAGGACAAAGACATTTTAAAAATTGCTATTACTTTGGTTTTAAATTATGCTGACTGAAAAATGCATCAAATATCTAAGAAGAATAAACTACGCTAATTTAATTGTCTAAAAATTTTTTATTGTGCTCTTATAACCACGTTATTCTCTTACTAACTCTTAATCATTTCTTTGATATTCTTTTTTTTAGATTTGCTATTATAATTTGATTTTAATATCGTTTTCTTTATTTAGAATGCTTTAAAACGTGTTAAGACTTTCTATTAGGTGTACGCAAAAGTTTTAGTTCTTTCTTCAGCCCTTTAATGTAATTATTCTATATTGAAATATTTTCCCGCCGTTTTGTGTTTTTATAATGTTGGTATTAAACTTTTTAAAACGTTATTCACTATGATTCGATGGTGCACGTTAAATTAAAAATAACAGTTGACAATACAATGGGCGATAAAAAACTTTATATTCTATACTGCATTTGATAGGTTTTCCAGTAAGGAAAATATATTACTAAAGCATATGAATCCATTTACTCTATTCTTGGGGAAAATATTGTATTCCTCAATATGTACAAATATTGGTTTCATCGCTTTAAAGATGGTAATTTTGACGTAAGTGATCGTCCACGCTCTGAAACAAAACCCGATAATTTAGATAAAAACTTGTTCCAAACGCAAGTAGAACTTGCAAAATAGCTCGGTGTTAGCCAAGCAACAGTTTCAAAGCGACTGCAAAATCGGAAAAATTCAAAAACTTAGAAAATGCCTCATGAATTATCGCTAAATGTTATTATCCGCCGATTGCTTTCGAGACAGCGCAAAAAAAATTTTGTAGAAAATTGTTACTAGTGATGAAAAGTGGATTATGTATGATAATACTAAAAGCAGACATTTGTCTGGGTGGATCCCGGACAGCCTCCTACATTAGTGGCAAAACCAAATATTCACAGCAAAGAGGTCCTTTCGGTAGAATGCAAAACGTGTAATTTATTACGATCTCCTTCAGCCGCATGAAACGTTTTATTTGAATGCTACAGTCGTCAATTGAATAATTTGGCCGACAAAATTGAGGAGAAAATGCTATTTACTGGGCAAAGAGTTAGAAAGTCATTTAGCTACACGATAATGTTAGGCCACACGTTATTCAGATCACTCAATAAACTATCATTAACTTGGTCTGGAAAGTTAATTTCGGATTATCATCTATTCCGATTCAGCACTCTTTAGCAGGACAGCACTTTCGAGATGTGGCAGAAATACGAAAATAGCTCCATGAATTCATTGCTTTCAAATCGATATCTTTCCTTCGCGAAAGAATCCAACTGTTGCCCGAAAGGTGGCAGAAGGTTATAGAAAATGAGGAAAAATATTTTTCAGATTGATTTATAATCACTATATTGTATGATAAATAAATATAAATTTGAAAAAAGACTAAAACTTTTGCATAAACCTAATAAAGCCATTTCAAAAAATTGTAAAAACATTTATCTTAATATAGCTTTTGATTATTTTAATACGTATGAATTTTCGTAATCAATAATAATTGTAATTTTTGTAATCAATAATAAAGATATATAAAAGATCCTTAAAAGCTATTAAAATTCTGAAAAATTTATTTTAGTAAAATTTAAAATTTGGAAAATTAATATTATGGTACCATTCAAAATTTATTTCATTCTATAATATTTATGATATAAGAGTTAACATATTAAATATTTTATACAACAGTTTAATGAGAAACAGTTCACTTTCATGTGTTGCTACCAAAATAGTTACGCATATAAACTATTATGTAAATTCTGAAGTATGAAAATAGTTAATTTTCTGCCATAATAACTTTTTAAATTAAACTATCAATATATAAGTTTATGTTCTACATGTCACTAACATAATAAAAAAATCAATAGTTTAAAATCTAATCCTAAACTAATTTATGTTGTGTTTCAAGGAAGAATTACTTAAATACTATCAAATTACATAATGTACATTTAAAAGTAGTTTAGAAATTAAATAAAATATTAATAATATGGTTCTTTTTTGCAGGAGTAGAGTAAATAACAATTTAATATATTTTAAAGCGCTTCTTGTATACGAAAAATTAAAAAGAAAAGTATATAAAATATCTTTTGACATGCAAAGTGGACAAGCAATCAATAACATGCAAAATGTTATTAATTAGACTTTCTCGAGAAATTTGTAGATTTCAAAAGATCTTCCTCCCAGAGTAGAGATTTTAAAACATTGTCTTTCTCTGAACCTTTTATCATTTAATATTTACATCTGCAAAGCTTTCTTTCGCTTGTGTAAAACCTTTTTCATCTTAATGAAAGCTATAATGCCGGATAAACCTCAATGCCAGACAAAAATAAGGAGAGATCATTATTTACTCGTTTTTTCATCAAAATATCAACACATACGAATGTTTCATCGTAGTGCTAAAATATATAAAATTGATCATATTTTTTTACAGAAACTTTCATTTTGATCGAATATTTATGTAATAAGATATTGATAATAAATATTGATCTTAATATTTTCTAATTAAATCAAAATATGTTTTCAATTAGATTTGAATCAAGATTTTATCCAAATAGTTCAAAAAATCATTCTGTAGAGACTTTCACTGATTCTAATCAACATTGATTCTAATAGTTCAATATATGCTTTACTTTTTTTATATTTTATTTTTTATTTATTAAAATATAATACAATATGAAATTACAAAATACATGTATAATATACAGACATATTGTGTTAAAAATATTTTATTAATTCCGAATTACGTGACAATGTTCGAAATGCATATACAACATCCACGATCTTCAGTTACACAATTACCACTGTACCTACATTAATAAATTACATATTGGCTACAAAAATTCTTCAAGCTTCAATTTTATAATTCAGATCATATAAATTTAAGATATTAAAATGCTTAATATATTATATAGTTAATACGGTATAATTTTTATTATACAATGTAATGTTTTATGCATAATTCTTAACCCCTCTTACGTATTCCATAAAATTGAAAAAAAATTTTATTTTAAATTATTATAAAGCTTTTACTTTTTCTTCAATTGTCAAATTGTATCTTCCTCCCTATCTTCATATCCTTATTAGTTCACATTCTTATCTTCATTCCTATCTATTTGTAGTTATCGTCTAGCTATCCGTATCTTTATCTAGTATACATCGACCTACAGTTACAATTGCGATCATAAAATTAGGAAATCGTGCAAAAATTTTAAATTACGGATTTAATTCACGATGAGCATTTGAGAATTTTATTAGGATTTTAATTTACGTGGGATTGGAATTTAATTCGAAACGGCATCTTTCCGTCTGTAATTACATCTAAGTACACAAATGTACTACAAAATTACTGAATTACTTTATATATTGTATCTCTTCTTATCTTGTCTGGTGTTTTCTTACATCAGGACACTTTATATTCTCCTTTTTGTTCTGTTCAGATTCAACCCACCTTTTATTAATCCTAGCCAATATCCATTCTGGATCTTTATAATCAGAGAGATAAGAAGGAGAATTCCTTCTATTGCCGGTAATCACAGCCGGCAAATACGGGTAAAGATTTACGCTTTTTTATAATGTGCGAAGCACGAATGCGTCGCGAAAGATGTATTAATTTAATTAATTAAACTGTATTAATTTAATTAATTAAAATTTTTCAATAATACCCATTAATATTAAGTTTGCGTTTCTTTTTTACACACATTTATTCTTAGCACTTTCGACTATTACAATTTATATCCAACTAAAAATATATCTTAATTGGAAAAAAAATTTTACCAATCGCGTTTTAATTCAAAAATATTTGATAATTTCGCGAATGTTAACAATTTGGCAATATTAAAATTTACAATATAAACATCGAACTTTAATTCAGAAATAAATGAATAAAAATTGCTAGACACGATCCAATAAAATCCACGGTCCACGGTATTTTTATCGACTCGAACGATCGTTATTCGTTGCTGAATCTCATCTCAAAAGCATGCAGAGATGAGAAATTCAAAATAAACGACATGAGGATCCGAGAGGATTCTCAATGAATTTCTCTCACAATTAATGTCTATCGATAAAAATACCTCTTTACACTTCATGTGTAAATTATCAAAATTATTTTCCATTTCAGTACACTATTATATATTATTATAAAATTAAATATTTTACCTAACTATAACTGTAAAATAATTATTCCGAAAAATTATTTTATCCTATGACAAGACATATAATGAATCCCACAATATTACAATTATTTATATTACAATTTTAATTTGTATCCAGTTATCAATTATTACATATTGCAAGACTAAAAAATTTTCAGCCAGAAATGAATAAGTACTTGTAATAGTGATTAATAATCGTAAATCTATTTTCTTTTTATCTAAATTATCTAATGATACTTAAATATTTGTCATTTCCATAATAATAGTAATTATTATTATTATTTCTATTATACTTAATTGTTAAATAAACAAATATTGAAAAAATTTCTTGAAAAGCAATGTATACATGTGTTTTGTTTTCTTGCATTAATTTATATAATATTTAATTCTAAAAAAATATTTGGAAAAGATGGATAAAATAATAGCACAGTATTTATTATATTATACTACAAACATTTTTCCATATTATTTTAATTTATATACATAAAAATATTGGTTCTTTTACATAAATATAATCAGCTATTTCTTTATTTTATTTTTTATATTATTATGTTACATTTTTTATTTTGTATAAAACAAAAGTTTTTTCTCTTTTTTTATTGTTTATGAGATACAAATATCATAAGAAAATTTATGATATTTCAACTTAAATAAGTTTTAGTTCAGAGAAAAATCAAATATTTAAAGTGATATAGTATTTATATCTTGTATCTCTCTCTCTTTCACTTTCCTTATTTTTTTATTTAAACAAGTGCGATAATTTAATAAATTTTAATATATTTGATTCTAATACTGTCTGAATAATATGTTATTATTATATTCTCATGATATTCCCAATATTTTTCGAAAAATCCTATCTTTATTTACAGCGGGTGTATGCGAGTACATTGTCATATACATATTATAGCAATCGATAAATCACACGATAAATGAAAACATTCTGAGTTACATTCTGAGTTTATTCTAATCTATTCCATTTATTTTAAGATAACGGATCTATGGAATATACTATTTTGTAATATAATATTATAATAGCATTGTCAAATTAATATATGCAATTAGTTATATGTGATAAAATTGCCACAAATCTGTTATTTTAATAAAATAATTTGTCACACCTGATGCGCAACAGCCATGTAGTTACATTGATTCTGTACACACGCAAACGTAGGATTCAAATTAAAAAAGTGCTCAAAATGATAAATGTTTAGAAAGATATTTCTTATGTGCATCAAATCTTTTATTCGTCTTTCAATTAAAGATGTTTATCAAAATAATTATATATTTTCTGGAAAAGATGTTTAGAAGAATAAACTTTTACAAAGCTTTTTGTAAACTAATCTTTTTTTTTAATTAATACTTTTATATTAGTACGAAATAAAATAATCCGAGAGGAAAGAATGATTAATTTTACGCAAAAAATATTACTCGCCGTAAGGTTGCTCCGCCAACGCCTCTGCTAGGTTTTTTCCTACTCTCAGGCTATCCAAGTTGTCCGCTTGATAGAATTCCCTCGACGCAATATTCTCCGAGTCGTTATTTCCTGAATCATTTAGATAAATGGTTCCATTAAAGAAAAATAAGAATTTGCTTTCATATATGATATAATATACAAAAATCAATTATACTCACCTCCATCTCTGAGGCTATACAGGCTGTTAACTCTGCAGAATTCTCTCAACACTCGCAAAAACGGATAACTGTGATCGCACGAAACTGTATACACTTCCGAATTAAAGCGCGATGCGACGAACCGACTATGATCCGTTTATTCAACTAAAACCCGTTTGTACGTTCATTTGTAGCTTAATGTTAAACTTGGTTGAACTTACTTTCTATTTTTTTATCATTCTTAGAACTAAGAAAACATGGAGAAAATTTTCTAATAAAATCATGGTAGTCGTAGAATAACATTGAATTTCGAAAAATTTTATATAACTTTCTTTGATTTATTAATATCTAGTACACATATATGTTTTACATATTTTATTTTTTAACACAGTAAAATATAAAAGTAAGTTTGATTATTTTAATTAAACTGTGTAGTAAAATTTCAATGACTTTAAAATACATTGAGAAGTTTGATTCTTTATTATTTTAAATAGAATAACTGTCAAGTAGCGATAAACATATAAATGCTCCTCGAAAAGAACTGTTTTACCAAACCTAAATAGATTACGTACCATCATTACATCGATAATAAGCACGCGAGCTGGTGAACAATACATTAGCCGAACGAAACTCGCGGTGATCGCGGGGTCACCTTCACGCCGTCCAGCAAGAACAAGAACGTAAGCATCTCACAATCAGAGCAATCTTGCTGCCTTGTTCNCCTCGTTGAAACGTTTATCTCACTGCAGGTTACTCACGAAAACTCGCTATACATGCAAATAGAGTTCTACATAAACAGAGAAGCGACATTAATGCCTAAAGCTCTGATTGGTAATTTGATTGCTACTCTGATTGGGTATTCCTTCCTAAGCGAACAGCCATATTGTGACCATAGCTGTTTGCAGAATTGTTAATGGTTAGGTTATCCAAAATTGAAACAGAATGAGAAGACAAACGTGATCACAATACATCATTTATGAGTGTGTAACAGTTTCAAGTGTCATAGTGTTTCAAGTGGCCGAGTATGTTTATATTAAATGTTGTTTAATGTCATTAGAGTGTCACAATATAGTAATGCTAGTGGTGATGGGAGGATTCAACAGGATACTAGAGGTTGTAGTGGGGGTTCGATGTCGCTTCTCTCTTTATATAGGACTCTACGTACAAAGAGAACTCCGCGCGCGACGTCGATGACGTCACGTGAAGGGATACGCGTACGAATTTCGCGAAACGCTGCGACGCGACGGGATTCACGGTGGTAAATCGCGCGCGCGGTGACCTTCACGCCGTCCGTGAGAATGTTCGCTGATCCAGTTGAGCGTTTCACGCTCGGTATCACGGCGGCTCCTCGTCGCACGATTTTGTCACACGTGTGTCGGAATCGAACTTCCTGCGGCTCTACCTACCGCGATGAAACACGAAGAATATGAAATGGTGTACATCTTCAAAATTCTATTGTTGTGCCCGTTTTCGGCCGAGTTTGAGAAGCTGGCCGCAAGAAGATGGATTGATTTGACAAGAGAAGCGTTCTGGCTCGATCTTTGTTCTGGTTTTCGGAGCGCTTGGCCTTCGTTTGACGTTTGTCTCGTTCCGCTATTTTATTGTAATAAGTTCCGCAATTAAAGTTGGTGATTCTTTTATAAAGAGTGTTGTCTCATTTCGTGACGCGTGTCCGGTTCTCCTCTCGCGAGTGTTCCGCGTGTGCCTTACAACACTATATTTCATTCTACCTATCACCTTAAGCTTGGTATACACTTAACGAACGAACACCGAACGAATAGCGAATTCGAACGTTCGTTGTTATCATTTAGTAGATATATATTAAATGATAACAAATACGCTAAAACAAATGCGAATAGAACGTTTGATTTGCGTTCGGTTCGATTCACTCATGAGGCGGTACATCAAAGAGAATTTGTGCGCGATATAGATGCTTATAGGTGTATTCGCACACTGAAAAAAAAGTCTGGTTATAACTACCAAATGTATAGTGAAATATTATCAATTAAATATTTTGTCAATATAATCAAAAATAATTTTATTTTACTAAATGTTTAATTGATGTTATCAAATCTGATATAAGTTACTAAATATTTAAAAAAGTAAAATTATTTTTGGTTACATTGACCAAATATTTAATTGATACTATTTCAATATACATTTGGTAGTTATAACCAGTCTTTTTTTTCAGTGCAGCTGTTCGTTCGGTGTTCATTCGCTAAGTGTCTACCCAGCTCAAAATATGATAAAGTAGCGTTTGTAACCACAGACACATAAATAACTCCGGATTACCTCAAAGCTTTCGCCAAACTTTCCTGTAATAGTCATAAAACCCAAGAAAATCATTAACTAAATTTACAACAAACCTCAGGTCACGCCTCAAGCATTGTAACAGATGCCTAAACATCCTTCATGTTCTTCGGTATATTCGCCAAAACGTCAAGTTTAACTAGCTTTTGCCGCGCGGATTAGTTTCGCAACAGTAGAAGTTCTCACGCGACTTTGCCTCCAATTAGTACGGAAGATTCGAGCTTCGGTTAGAAATCTATTGGCGCAAACAGTGGACGGATGTCTACGTTCAGGAATTGATCGTAGATATTCTCGGAAGTTCTCGCTAAACTTCATTACTACCGATGCGGATATCACGTATCTGCATTATACTCCGGATATCATGGTATTGTCATTCGCAGCGGTATGGAAACAGTATTATCCGGTATTATTCATAGGGAAATGAAATTGGCGCCAATTTCGTGACGGATAAATTGGCTGGGTTTCTAAAACGCTTCGGGAACATAACTCGGATAATATTGTCTTGCGCACAATACTACAGGCAAATATACAATAGCCAATGCATTGCGCGGATTGGTTATCACTTCTATGTCGATAGCAGTGCTGATTTTTTAGCACTAGACAAACTAAGTTACATAACAGCAAATTCTATTACGTATTTCATCGTCTTAATGGAATTTTCCCTTTTATCGAAGAATGGGAGAACTTTGAATAACAAAACTTTCGGAACTTCTGCAATGTATGTCGTCAATATATTGATATTATTTTTATTAAATGTACAGAAAAATATTTTAAGAATTTCAGAAAACGGATTTCAAAGGATGTAAAATGTTTCTAAAGAAAGAAGTTATTTTCATAGTCTCCTTGAATTATCGTTTTTTCTAAGAGTTCGATTTATCTCAAATATTCTTCAAATTCCATCAGATAAATTCAAAAACAAAAAAAATTTTTTGTTCTTAAAAATTTTAGACAATACCGTTTAAAAAATAATTTAAAATGATTTGAGTAAAGCTTAAAAGATACATATTAATAAATAAATCTATGTCTCGATAATTAATAATTAACGATGTTCAATTAACATTATTATTAACATATGTTTCTTTTTAAGAATGATAGCTCCTTTTATGTGATACAAATTTTTGTATCGCATTATTTTATTTAGAGATGCAGTTTCATTATCGTAAATTTACATATAATTCGGAGATTAGGCTCATTGAGAGTTGCTTACGCATTTGTTAAAAGATTAGAGGAACACACAATGATGGTACATGGTTTTGTCGGATTTCTGTGAGAGATGTTGCCTATAAGATTCAATAGCACAAAGATATTTATTTTGCCTAGGCCTATACGCATAATCGAATAGCCGATACTCTCGTTTCAGGAATGAAACAAAGCCATAGATTAAATCCACCACCGATCGTAATATTATTGGCTGCTACAATCCAACATGATCCTGTATCGTATTCAGAACCGCGGAATTCAGATTGGAATGCTAATCGATTATATACGATGCCCGGATCACAATAAACGAAATATCCTACGTAAATGTATCTTGTAAATATTATTCATATGGATAAAACTCTTTGCAGATGCCATAAGACAAATATTTTAAATTTAAAAATTTGATTCGCATTACATACAAGATTATTATTTTGTTTTCAAATTTTTTTTAAATTTTTTGTATACAGATTACATTAATCTTACATCATCTGTGCACTCAGTAATCAAAATATTTTTTGTTGTATGTTATTATATTTTGGTATCTATTGCACGTGAAGCTTTAATAATACAAAATAATCATACATAACATAATATAAAAAAATGTCGATTATTTCTAATTCTAATCTTGATAACTCATATAAATAACGTTTAAATAAAAAGGAAAACGTTTCTGTTTCGCAGAAAGTTAACAAGCAATTTCAAATATTTCATATATGGACGCGAATCGTTCTAGTTTTACGTAACGAAGGACGAAAAACTATACGTACATATTGACAGTTTGTAAAACGCGTCTCTCTACTTTTAAATTTTTTGGTTGTACAATTTACATGCTTTTGCACGAAGCTACATAAGTGCTATATGTTTTAAATGCTTTCAACGATGAGAGATGGAAAGAGTTGCAACGTCAAGCAAAGTTTACATAGCCAAATCGAAAAACAATTGACGCGAACAGATCCGTCTTGCGCGCGATAAGATTTACACGAAAAAATTCCCAGGAAATTGACAAAAATATATTACGATTTGATGTACATTTTTGGAAGTTTTTTTCTTTCAAGTTTATTGCAATTAAAAGCAAGTAAGATATTGGAAAACAAATTTGAATTTCTTCCGCGAGTTAATTAATTGGTCTCACTAAAGCGTTCACTTGGCGCGAGACCACACCTTTTGATTACTTAATAATTTTTTTCCGGACTTTTTCGATAAATTATGTGTACTATAATAAAAAGTAAACGTATCTATTTATCTATTGCATACTTTAATTGGCATATCTTTTTAATACTATTATTAATACTATTAATATTATCGATATTATTATCTCTCTTTATAAATAAATATTAATATAAAACTCTATGAATAAAACTGTTACAGAAATTATAACAGAATTGCAAACAGTTGCTGAATGCAATATTATCGCATGTGTGTATCGTTTCAATGTAGGATTATTCGTATTATCTGTGTAATTAGCGTTACGAGTACTCGTGTTGAAGCCTTATTATTAACTAGATATCAAATGTGCATATATGCTGAGATATCCGTTCCTACTTTGGTAAAGTACTCTCAACGAACAACCGGTTACATGGTGAAAATCAATACATGTAATTAAATTCTGCAGCAGCATTGAAAGGTTTGTTGAAATACGATTTTGCGGATCAAAAAATTAGATATCTCGTTTAAAATTCATTTATTTTATTATAAACACGGACACTATTTTTACGGCTGAAAAGCGCCGTATGAGAGAAGAAACAGAATAATTAAATGCAATGTTTGCTAATAAAAAAGTTGATTGCGTAGTTGTGACATTTTATATTATTATGCTGCAGTAATATCGCAGAGACAAAAACTGTGTGGTTACACTGAAAAAAATGTTGGTCGTATTATCAATGAATGACGTTCATTGACTTGAAATTTATT